>BSBM01000377.1:2872500-3145000 GCA_027924585.1 Larix kaempferi
TAACATTAGACATAAATTTTATAACTTTCATGTTTTAATTCATAAGAAATTTATAACAATATATAAAACATGAAGTTCATCGTTAATATTTCTCCCAACATTAAAAATCAAATGATTGAAAACCTAATGAAATTTGATCATGAGGTCAAGTCAAAAGACAATTAAGTCAAAGAGGCCAATTCAACTTGATTATAAGAGAAAATTAGGAAGTTGTAGATCAACTGAAAAAATAAATAATCTCAAACAATATATATAATCACAAAATGTGTTAATGAAAAATGGATTATATATAAATTGAATTTAACAACTCCTAAATTGATCCCTCAATGATACTTAAACAATCATGAAATTGAAGTGCTTGCGATGATTTTACCTGAGTAATTTATGTCTTCATATTGAGAGTATCTTCGGAATCATAGATTCTAGAGGCACTCTTTAAAAATTTCTCAAGAATTTATTAAAGATAAAAGCCCCTCTCCATTTTAATTGGCTAAAACAAGATAAAAAGGGAGAGGGTTGTTGCCTGCCAACACAATCTTCCCACTTAATGAAAAAGGAAATTTGGAAAAATCCCACAAGGGTACATTAGGTTTTCTATCAAAGGAAAATAGAAGACTAGTGTCTAACACAAGGTTGGGTGAACCCAAACCTTTCCAAGCATATGTAGATAAAATATTAATATATTCTCCTTCATCTGCAATACTTCGAAAAACCATTTGAGATTTAACTTGAAATATTATTTGGAAGGGTGTAGAAGAAGGAAGGCGAGGTCCAAATAGACTATTCGAATCAAAGGAAACTATCATAGAGCTTGGAGGGATCCACTCGAAGTGAATGGAGTGCCCCCTTGTTTAGAATGTTTTGAACCAATAGTCAAGAAAAATTGAGAGTTAGTCACATCACTCTCCAATGGAAGAATGAGATCAACTGAGAATTGCATCAGTTTGACCACTTCAATCTCAATGCTCTCCAATGGAAGAGTGGGATTGATCGAAAATTGCATTAAATCGACCACTTTATCAAATAAAGGTTGACTGGGATAATGAGAAACCATACGTTGTTTAGGATTAGAGGATCCTTGAGACATGGACCACACTCTTTGTACCTCTAAAATAGTAGGGAACAAATGAGTAAGGTGATCTCTCTTGCAACATTTAGAAGGGAAACTAAACTTGTGTCCTATTCTTCTAGGTTTCTCTGTTAAATTTTGAGCATTAATTCACAATACTCTAGGATCTTCACTAAGAGAATAACATATACAGTATATCAATGCATAACAATCACAATAAGCATGATAAGCATCACAAGAATCAAAAGCATGAGAGACAAGAGACACAGAGTTTCCATGGGGAAAACCCTAAGGTGGAAAACCCCACAACTTCCTCAGAGATAGAGAGAGCAATGGCTCAACCAAAGTACAACCAAAATACACTTGAGATAGTCTCCTAGAAGCAGATGATCCTCCTCCCCACTAGTGCACCACTTTCTGAGTGAGAGAGAGAGGACTTTCTGAATGATGTAAATAGAGATCTCCTGATCTCTATTTATACTAACCTGTTTTCCTAGTGACCTTATGGGGCCGACTTGTCTATCTAGATACATACACAATATAATATATATTTTAGGGCCGACCCCACACATGGTGGTCTAATAACCCATCGGCAAGTACACGCACTTGCAACACTTGTCAATCCACATGACGACACTTCCTTATAGAGGAATAACACATCTCTAATAAGGGTACAATAAATATATATAAAATACATAGATGAAATACATTCTGAAGTTACATATACATCAAAATTCTCAACAATGTCAATGCCCCTAGCGTGAATTTCATTGGCTATTTTTTTCTCTCAGCATGACTTGTAGTGGTTGGTTTCTTTCCCCCATAATGAATCGCATTGGTTGGTTGCTTCTCTCCAGTATGACTTGTAGTGACTGGTGACTTGTCTCTAGTATGACTTGTAGTGATTAGTGACATTACACTAGCATGAATTTCATTTGTTGGGGGACTTCCCCCATCATGATTTTCATTGGCTGGTAGCATGCCCCCTTATCTTCATATATTCTTCTTATTCTTTTTGTTTCAATTCCTCTTAGACTTCTATTTACTAGGAGATAGACTTTCACTACATGAAGTAGAAGGAGGAGGAAAATTTTTTATTGGTGAAGAAGGGAAAGGGTTTTGATGTTGTTAACATCCATGGATTATTTGAGAAGTATTAAGAGCATTTGAGACAATTGGAGTGAAAAAAAACCAAACTAGCACTAGCCCCATAATGAATCTATGAATATTGAACGTGACCATCAAGGGGGAACCAACATTTCCAAACAAAGGAAAATCACAAGGATCCCTTGCACATGGGTCCCTTAGTTGATATCCTTAGGATCTTTAGACATAACCTCCGATCCAGAAAATAAGAAAATCGATAAGGTCTTATGAGGGGTCAAAAATTACAATCGATACACACCTATAAAAGATCCTCAAAGATGCAACCAAGCAAACCCACTCCCCCCAAAATCAAACCAGGATGGTTAAGTCCCAAGTTCAACCAATGAAGAGCCAATTAAAGATCCTTCCAAAAATTGGCTTGGGATAATGAGGTCCCAAGACCAACTAGTGAAGATGTGATAAAAAATTATAGTAATATTCACATAGAAATCAACCAAGGTGAAAGTACCCTTGTGAATATAGGGAACCCTCCAAGGGAGTTGAGACAAAAATTATGCATCTGTCCCATGTAAAACAAACATTTCCCACTTGTAGCTACCCATGCAAAATACCCCTATGAAATGAAACTAAGGATACCACTTCACAATTGATGGCTAGGGAGAACAATTGTGAGTCAATATTATGCATATTATTATGGAATACAAGACTAAGTCCTTATCTCAAAAATCTATATAAAAGTGGTGTCACTCTGAGGAATTTCCACTTCAATATGAAGCCCTTGTACACACAATAATCCTACCAAACAATTGAAAAGGGGAAATCTACTCCACATGATTAAGTTGATCATAGTGTTTAATACGTGAGAGATGTGATTTCTAATCAAGCACTTAATAATGAATTTATATCTCTTTAATCAATTCCTAGTTGTGTTTTGTAGCCTTGGATAGTTTACTCTCCAATCCTACACCAATGCTCTAGAACCTTGCCTACTGTTGGTTTTCTAAAAAAGAAAAACGAGTATAGTTATTTTTAGTTACATCACTTTTAAAGGCTATTGTTACTCATAGGGATGCAAAAGTAAGAAAATGATGAGGTTCTCAAATGAAAAAGATGTAAAAGGATAATACTTGCAATTGGAAATATTGCTTCAAAATTTGAAAGAGATGCTTGAAAATAAACAATTTAAGAAAAGCATAAGAACCAAGAAGGACCTTTCAAAACCTAAATGAGATGAAATTTTTGAAAAAAGAACTATAACCAAAGCAATCAATTCTTTATGATTTTCATTTGAGCATGCCAATGAAAGCAATCTAATATTTTTCCTTTATATGCAAACACTTTCATGGGAATCAAAATACCTAAGAGATTCCTATATGAACTGGAAGAGTATTTTACTTTTCATTAAGGAAAAAAAATGAAAAGAAAAATATTAAAACCAAATTAATCCTTACAACCTGCACATCATATGTCACTTCTAGTCTTGTCCAAAAATAGAACTTAAAAGACAAAAATCAAGCCAATGATGCAAAAAACATCAAGCTCCAAGATGCATACTCCTGTTTTAGGGAGGCAAGGAGAGTGGAATGAACATTCCTTGAAGTAAAGGTGCATACATATGTTCTCTTCCCAAGGTAAAAAAACATATATGCACTAATATTATGAACAATATAAGGTTATATCTCATGAATAGTGCTTTCAGAGTGAAAAAAGGATTGAAAATTCTTGGAATTTAAACCTAGAAATGAAATGCAAGAAAACAGTCTCCAAAACTAACCCAAAGACACCTAACAAGCCTAGATAACAATAAAGGAAAACCTAAAGAGAAAAAATCAAGGAGTCTTTCCTTAGTGGAGTGTTGTAGACACAATAGATCCCATGTTTTATCCAAAAATATGGGAGCCCCAATGTCATATCGAAGAGTAACTTAATCAATTTTGGGGTTGTTTAGCCTATTGGCCATTCATTTTGCTGCCTTTGATTTTCTTTAATTAAGACAGTAAATTTTCCTTCTCAAAATTAAGCAGTTTTTAGTGTATTTTTATGAATTGCAGAAATGAGTTTTTGGTTAAAAATTTCGATCATTCCACAACCCGCAAATTGCGGATTGCAGACTCTTTGGTTTGCATTTGAAGTTTTTCCTTTCGCAACCCGCAACCCGCAATTGCATATTGCGGGATGCGGAAAGAGATTTTTTAGAAATTTGCACGTAAAGTTTTCTTCCCACAACCCACAACCCGCAAATTACAGATTGCGGGATGCAGAAAGACCTTTTAATAAAGAATAGTTTATACTTCCCGCAACCCGCAATTGCGGGATGCGGGAAGTACTTTGACTGCACGTTGTGTTTTGTGTTCTGCAACCCGCATTTGCGAATTGAGGATTGCATAAGGGTGTACATATTTATGAATAACAAGTGCCTGCACTTGGAATCCCGCATCCCGACCATTGATATACGATGATCTAACAGCCTTGATTGCATCTGGCATAATGAATTGAATTTTTGATTTTTCGTTCTTGGTTCATCGTTCCCAAGTGTTAATCCTGTTTTCATCTGCGTTATGCTTGATCGGACATGAAGTTTTAAATCCAATGATTGCCTGATGATTAAAACTCTGAGATTTGATTGTTAATCGCATGTGTTATTATATAAATCTATCTGATCTTGTGCCAAATTTCAATTGATGCATGATCGATTGATATTTCGCTCGCAGAAATGATAATTGCAACCTGCACTTCATAGATCTGCAATCGTACTAGTTAATTATACTCAATCGATGTCAAATCCTGTGGTTTATTTCCTATAAGGGTTGTCATGAATAACCTGTTAGTTTACAATGATATATGTAAATTTTGGGTTGATAATTTAATATCTCTGCTAACAATTGCATGCTGTAAGTAAAATGCAGAGAGTTACTGGCATTTCTGTCAAGTTTTTGGTTGAGAAAGAGCCTCATCTAGTGGAATAATCTGAACCTTTTCCTGCACCATTTGATGTTGATGTTTCTGATACCAGCACAGATAGTGAAGAGGAAGATGACAGGATTCAATTCACATATGAACGACTCCTTTTCAACAAGCAGAAGAAGGGTGATAAAGAATATGCTGATCAAGATAATACAATTGTTCGAGACTTAATCATCAACTTTCCACCTGTGTGTCCCGCAATTCCTTTCAAGGACAATCCATTAGCCGATTTTTCGGTCTGTGAAGATGTCTTTGGTTCTCGTGAATCCGGGGAAGATTTAATATGTTCCTTGCCAGCTACCTTCAACAGCTCATGATCTATCTTGATTCTCCTCAGCTTACGATAAGATGTTCTCGAAAGTATGTGATGAAATCCTTCTTAAAAGTTGTATGATGCCCAGTTTGGGATCCGAATTGATTTATTATTCCTATGTATAAGGGTTGTTAGATGTTTTAGGCCAAGAGGTAGCTTTCTCTTGGCCACTTTTAGGATAATTTAGTTTTGATTATCCCTGCTCTGTGGGAGATTTGATCCTGAATTATTACTTTGTAATTATTTAAGGGGTTTTATATCTCATAGCAAGGGATGGATGGTGAGGGGACATAATCGCCAAAAGAGACGGGAGACGCTCTGTTGTTGAAGACAATGTAATGTTTTGCAGGCCTTAATACACAGTCAGTTTTCTTCAGCTACCTCTTTTGTTATAATTTGTCAAAAGTCTTTGATGGATTTTGATTCGCCCCAAACACATTCACTAATACTGTTTATTATTTGCAATCACTAACTTACATTGGTTTATAGTTCATATTTTTCTCAACTTATGATCACTGTAATTAATGTTTTAAATGAGTGTCTTTATCTAAAACATTTGATCTATTTCTGCAAATGATTCACATAAAACATTGAATTAATGTTAATTTGTCAATTAACATTCTAGATACAGGGTAACCTCGTATGCACTTAATGCTTAAGCTATTATTGGTTGAATGTCTTTAACTGATTGTATCTTGAGCTACCGAGTCAAGGTCCAGTTTTGCATGTCTGTTGAATTGGTGAAAAGATTTAGTAATTTGTAGACCAAGTTATCTTGTGTACAAACAAATCATTCCTTTTAGAATAGGCTTTACTTAGATTAGATTTATTTTCTAAAAAAAAGTTAGATTAACTCTTAGGAGTAGGAAGACTCTTGTCTTTCATCACATGAAGGCTGATCCTTTCTAGGATCAAACACACACAAGTGCCAGCAGAGGCCTTTGTATCCATGGGTGTTAACCACACCAAACAACTCAAGGATAAGGTAATACTTGCGTAGGATTATATGAAGCCTTTGGCTTGGTTTTCATCCCCTGTTTTTTGCCTTGAACACCATTCCAGCACATACACAACCAAGGCATCAAAAAATGGCGCTAGAAGGAGGGCCATGTACCAATCATGCCTAAACAGAACTTAAATAGACCTCCTCCAGTAAGAGAACTAGTTGTTACACGTAGCGATACCCAAGCTTCAATGTCAACAGAACAACCAGTACAAAATTCTCAAAATATCCTTGCCACCCTTGTTGTAGAGCAGGAAACTAGGAGAGCCGATACTATTATTGTATCACCCACAAGGGGATCTCTCACACTCAAACAGATTCTTAAAAGTTCTTTTGATAGTGTTGCTAGGTTGCAACAAAGAATCGCTGGAGAGCGTAATCTAGGACTAGCAGCACTTCAAGATCACCAGAACACTGGTCCACAAGCCAATAATTCTGATAATCAGAATTCAGGTCCGGAACAACGTAATTCACCCTGCCACAATCTGCTCCCAGATTTTAACCTTGACACATTGTTTGGGGAAACACAAGAAGATCAACCACAAGTGACAACAGGTGGATCACCACCTTCGACTTCATCTTTTTCATCTGAAGAATCCTCAGATAGTGATTCATCCTCGAGCTCATCTTCAGAGGACATACCAATGGCCGAAGGTCAAAATAGACCCTGGTTGGACAAGGATGCCATTTTTATCCTAGGGGATCAACACAGACTCCCTAAAAACCCTGAAAAATGGTTGCCTAAGTTCAATCCTGATGAAAAGTCACCTGCACTTGATCACATAAAGACATTCATGCAAGCCATTAGGCTTAGAAATGTTATCCATGAGGATGTAGTTTGTAGGTTATTCCCATATACCTTCCAAGGAAAAGCATCTATTTGGTACTTTGCCTTAGAAGCTAGGTCTATCACTTCATGAGATGACTTTGAGAAAATATTCATGCAAAATTTTGGAGATGATAAGACACCCGAAGACTTGGTAATTGATTTGTCTTCTATGAAAATACAAGGTAAATAAAGAGTAAGAGATTATAATCAGATATTTTCCTATCTAAAAAATAGAATCCCTATTACTCTTCTTCCTACGGAAGAACTCTTGGTTGCATACTATGTGAAAGGTTTACCGGTTCCCATTTCTATGTGGGTTAAGCGGGCACACAAAGAAACCTTGCAAGAGGCCTTTGCTGAGGCCATTCAGGTTGAGAAGGATATTTTTGGTTTGAAAGATAACCTAGATACTCAGACAGAACAACCTTTCACTTCACATAAGAAAACCGATGTTCCCACAAAACCTGCTTCACAAGATAAAGACCCTTTCGAAATGGGTGACATGAAGAAAATCCTCTAGAATATCTCTAACGAGATTGTTGACTTCAAGAGAACTAACATTGAAAACCAGAACACCAATAGGGGGTTAAACATACAACCATTTAGAAGACCCTATCAACCTCAACAAAACCAAGTCCCACCCAATCCTGAGGAAGGGTTGAACTCTGACGAAATTTTGTCTATGTTCAAAGCCGTAGTTTCAGAACCCCATCATTCTCCTCATCACCCTGAACAATAACTACAGGAGAATCAAGATCCTGAACCTCTAGATGAGGAGGAAGACTAGCAGTTAAATACCATCAGTTTCTTTGCAGAACTTCCCATGGATGAGGAAGAAGAGGAGCCTGAAATAGTATTTAATGTCCAACACCCCTACAACACAAGGAGTAAAGGACAACCAATGTAGGAAGCTTCTACTTCTACACCCACAACAAACAGATTCAAAACAACCATACCAAAAGATACAATTATCCCTGAGATAGAATACAACTTGATTGATGACTTAAAGAATATGAAATCTAACATATCTGTATTTGAACTATTGAAGATCCCATAGGGGACAGTTTTCCCAAAAGCATAATTGTCAACAAACCTAGGGAGACTCAAAACAATAATCTGGAGTCATACACTAAAACCAGCAGCCCAAAACCTGTTGGGAAAAAGACACCTCCCTTTTTTTAACCTTTGAGATATTTAACAGGAATGTTCATAATTGTATGGTAGACTCAGGGGCCTCATCAAATGTAATGCCCTTATCAGTTTGCAAGAAATTAAATGCTGCTTGGGAGCCATGTCCTACCCAGATTGTTCAGTTGGATCGATCCAAAGTGAGAGTAGTAGGGGAGCTAAGAAATGTTATGTTAACTTTATCTGCTGACCCCAGGATCCACCAGACTGTGGATATCATTGTGGCCGATATCCCAGAGATGTATGGGATGTGGCTATAAGCAGAGATTGGTTGGAAAAACTTAAGGGCTACTTTGCAACCGACTGGTCTCACTTGTGGCTTCCTTACAATGGGAGGCCAAACAGGATAAAGATCAACAAGGAGCCTTAGATGAAGCAAATTGTCACAGATTTGAATGACCCCAGTGAGCCTATTGCATACTTCAGCACATATGTGGAGCATTTCAATTTTGATACATTTTTTGGAAACTTACCTGCAGATTTGTCACCGGCTGAGAACACACAGAATATGTCTCAGATTGTCAATTTTACATATGTTCCATTCTCAGGGGATATTGTACATAATGTATAGTGTGAATACTAATTTTAAGTTAGATTTGAATGCTTGGACTTTGTTTTTTGATGGTTCCAGATCTAAATATGGAGTTGGTGCAGGTTGTGCCCTTATCAATCCAAAATGAACCAAAACTATGATTGCTTGCAGGCTCGAGTTCGAATGTACCAACAAAATTGCTGAGTACGAGGCCTTGGTCTAGGGACTTAGGAAAGCAATTTATATGAATTCCCAGGTAATTGAGTGTTATGGAGACTCAAATAATAGTTAAGCAGGTAAGAAACAAGATTCATTGCATATCTCCTCATTTTCTTAGTTATCGAAATTTGGTAAGGGAATTAACTAATTCTTTCTCTGATTTTAACATTAAGTCGGTCCCAAGATCTCAAAATTTCAATGCTGACTTGCTTGCCAATACTGCATCTAGGCTGATACCACTAGAAGGTTTGTCACCAGATACTTTTTCTATTGAATTAATGTACATGCCTTCGATCCCGGACAATATAACCAGTTGGAAAGTGTTTGATGATGACCAGCAGATTCTAGATTTTCTTACAGCTCAGGATACGTTTCAAGATATTTCCATTGATGAAATCGAGCATGAAAAATTTCTAGGTGATCCCACTTGCACTGCCAAATTGATTCCTAAATCAATTGTCAAGCTGGAAAATTTTTATGACCTCCAAGATAAGTTCAAGCATAAGGTAAATTGTAAGACTCAAAGCTCTTCTCTCAATTATGAACAAGTGAATTTGGGAAGTGAACAGAACCCTCACATGATTAACCTAGGGGTTGATTGTTCGCTTGATGAAAAGAGAGCTTTTATCAAGTTATGCAGAGAATTTAAGGACGTCTTTGCTTGGACATACGACGAGCTGAAAACCTTCGACACTAATATTATGCATCATAATATACCGATGAAGCCATACACTAAACCCTGCCAGCAAAAGATGAGGAAGATGCACCCTAGCTTGGAACCTTCTGTAAAGAAGGAGCTAGAAAAGCTCCTTGCAACAAGAATTATCTTTCCGGTCAGGCATACACAGTGGATCGCTAATTTAGTACTAGTTCGAAAGAAAAATGGTGACATTAGACTCTGTGTTGACTTTAGAAATATTAATAAATCCTCCGAGAAAGATAATTACCCTGTTCCCCCTATGGAACAGATATTACAGAGAGTTGCAGGTTCATAAATGTTTTCTCTCCTCGATAGTTTTTAAGTGTATAACCAAGTGTGGTTGCTCCTGAAGATCAATTAAAAACAACTTTCAGGACCCCTTGGGGAACTTTCTCCTACAGGCGAATGCCATTCAGGTTGATAAATGCAGGTGATACATTCCATCGAGCAATGGACATAGATTTCATAGGACTTATGCACAATTCTGTTGTTGTATACTTAGATGATATTTCTATCTTTTCAAAGAAACGACATGAACATTTGTCTGCCCTGAAACAGGTATTCGAACATGGCAGGAGATACGGAATTTTGCTCAATCCTAAGAAATCAATCTTCGCAGTGATTGAAGGAAAGCTGCTAGGATTTATTGTTTCGAAAGAAGGTATGATTATCGATCCAGAACGAATAGAGGTCATCGCAAGGATCGGGTTTCCAGGTACGCGCAAATCCATGCAATCTTTCCTTGGTAAGATAAATTTTGTTCGCAGATTTGTCCCAAATTTTGCGCAAATGGTTAAACCTTTACAATTGATGATTAAGAAGGATTCACAATATAAATGGTTTGATGAACAACGAAATGCTTTTACTGAGATTAAGAAGGTTATCATAGAATCCCCTGCCCTTGTGTCTTCTGACTTCAGTAAGGATTTTATTTTATATACCTTTGCTACTGACTTTTCCTATGCTGTTGTTCTTACACAGAAGCACCTAGACGATCTCGAAATTCCCATTTCTTTCATGAGTTCAACATTCAAGGGTGCAGAGTTAAATTACTCCCAAATAGACAAACAAGCTTATGCAGTTTATAAATCAGTTAAACATTTTAGACCGTACTTACTGAAGTCTAGAACTAAAGTAATTGTGCCTTATGCAGCTATCATAAATGTTCTGATACAAAAGGAATTGGGGGAGAAAAGAGCTCATTGGATGACAACTTTGCAAGAATATGATTTAGAGATAAGACCAACAAAAATAGTGAAAGGCCAAGGTTTGAGTTTGCTTATTGCTCAGTCGAATGATCCTGTAAAACAACAAGTCGAGTGGGAGCAAGAAGAAAGCTCCTCAGCAGGTTCTGTCAATGTTATCACTACTCAAACATCTGATTGGTATGCTGACATTAAATTTTTCTTAATTCATGGGTATGCTCCTGAAACTCTTGAATTTAGAAAACACAGAGCCTTAAGATTAAAATATGCACCATATCAATTCATAGATGGTGTTTTATTTAGAAAAAATTATGATGGTGTTTTCCTTAGATGTCTAGAGAGAGATCAAACTGAGATTATTCTTTTGGAATTTCATGCAGGGCCTGCAGGAGGACATTTTTCAGGAGAAACCACTGCCCACAAGATTTTAACAGAAGGTTACTACTGGCCTACTTTGTTCAGGGATGCCTATGCTTACACCAGAAGATGTGAATTGTTTCAGAAGTGTGCTGGCAAAATGAAGAAACCTGCATTTCCCTCGCATCCAGTCACCATTCAATTCCTGTTCCAGCAGCGGGGTCTCGATTTTGTTGGACCTATTAATCCTCCTTCCTCCCTATAACAAAAATATATTTTGACAGCTACAGACTACTTTACCAGATGGGTAGAGGCATTCCCTCTTAGACAAGCGAACACGAGCCAAGTAATTTCATTTCTTGAAAGTTAGATAGTTACAAGGTTTGGTGCTCCGAAATTCCTAGTGTTTGACAATGCTTCATACTTATCCTCTTTTGAATTAACTCAATATGCCCTTGAAAAAGGGATAAAATTAAAATTTTTTGCCAATTATTATCCACATGGAAATGGATTAGCAGAGTCTTCTAATAAGAATTTAATTAACATCTTAAAGAAGATAGTGGCTACTCATCACAAGAATTCGCACATTCAGTTATACAATGCTCTTTGGGCAGACCATGTCACTCCTAAAGCGGCCATTGGAAACTCCCCTTACTGCTTGGTTTATGGTAAGGAGGTTGTCTTACCAGCCAACCTCATGATCCCTTCCCTACAGCTAGCATAGTCTGTGTAGGAAGGTGACTCTTCCCCACTCCAGCACATAATTGATACATTACTCAAACTAGAAGAGGACAGGGAGAAGTCTAAAAACAATTTGTATCAACATCAACAGCTTGTGAAGAGTGTTCGGATATCCACATCATCTTTTTCAGGATCTTGCATGCAATTAGGGTTTGCATGCATTTTGCATGCATCCCAGTCACCAGGTTGATGCCTCCAACACCTTAGCCACCTTATTATAGCACCCGAGAGCTTCTTACATCAGTTCTTTATCCCTCCTAGTCATGAAGGTGCCCACTTCTCACCTACTGCCAGAGAAGGGCGGACTCCTTCACCTACCATTGCAGTTCCACTTCAGTTACACTCAGTTAGCTCCGATTCTCCCTGATTTGAGGCTAGTTTCACTCTCGACTGACTATTTCACTCTGTTGGACCTCCAGATTGACTAGATGACTTGTTCTGACTTCAGTTAGCCTCCCATGCACCCTCCACTGAGCCCACTTCCCTATATCAGTGCTACACACTTCAGTTACACATGTTACACTCAGTTAGACTCAGATTGACACCTGGATGATTGGTTCTTGTGCATTGATGACCACCACTGATTGATGATTAGGACTCCTAGTTGGAGTCAAGCTACTCCATTCAGTGATTTGAATGACCTCCTTAGGCAATTCGAATTGCTCAGTCATTGTTATTGTATTCTATTGTAATCATTCACCCTTATTGGGATATTGAGCACTGCTGCATGTTTTGCACAGTTTTACACCATATTTTCTATGTTCATCTGTTGTGATTGATTTACTTGTTCATTAGATCTGCTGTGACTAATTTTACATGGTATCAGAGCCATTGCAGGGACAATATCTCTTTTCTATAGGTGTTTCTACAAGAGGATTTGAGTGAATTTTGTTCAAAAATTACAAAAAGTTTTGAGATCTCAAGGGCATTCGCTCCTGTGCGTGCAAAGCTTGAAAATACTTCCAATACCACTCCAGAAGCTTGAGTTTCCACATAAATCCTAGATCTGATACATTGGACCCATTCAACATTGCTTGATCTCCAATCCCAGGTGTGATGCAACTCTAAATGGGTGGATTGTTCGGCCTCATTGTTCTTGGTTTTATTGTGATTTGCAGGTTATTGTCTCCATCAATTGCATTCGCTACCTTGCCCTTGCAAGCCTTTCTACATCAGTGTGCACTCGCTCCTAGCAATGGAATACTCTTCTTCAAAGCCTATCCTAACCCCATTCAATTATTTTGATTGGAAATATGATATGGAGATCATATTACGTTCAAAAGGTTACTACCGAGTCACTCTTGGTCTTGAATTGGAGCCAAACACCTTGTCAGATAGAACCAAACACTACAACAAGCTTGATGAAGCTTATGGTCTTCTTTGTCTCTCCATCTCCAAAGATCTTCACTTCCATCTCAGCGGATTGAAGACTCCAAAAGCTATATGGGAGCAACTTGAAACACTATTTGGAAATCAGGACGAGCTTAGGGCTTTTCAATTAGAGAATGAATTGATTGCCCTTAGTCTTGAGAATTTCGAGACCATTAATGAATTCTTCACAAAATTAAAGAACTTGAACATGCAATTGAAGAACAGTGGAGTTATCAAAGAGGATAAGCAATTGATCCTCTCCATTCTCAGCAAGCTTGGTAAAGATTATTTGGTATTTGTCTCTACTTTCAATTCCGGTCGGCTAACTACCCCGAATTGGAAGATGCCTACCTTGAATGCCTTCATTGAGTCCGTCACAAAAGAGCATGATAAGTTGATTCAAATGGGGTCCATAAGCTCCAAAGATTCATCCCTATATGTTCAAGGACCCAAGATCTCGAATGGTAAAGGAAAGCAAAATAAGGAGAATCCCAAATTCGAACCTCACAAGCAAAGAGAGAAAGGCAAACAAACAGATGCACCATCCAGTTCAAAGTTCAAGCAAAAGGGCAAAGAAGGTAACCAAAAATCTAAATGTACTTATTGCAACCGTGGATTTCATCCTGAAAGTTCATGTATGAAGAAGACTATAGATCAAATGGCCCTCCTTTTGGAAAAGAACAACATAACTCTTCCTGACGGTGCAAGGAAGAAGGATAGGAATGATGATCATGAAAGAGGACAAGCACTCATGGAAACTGTTTTGAAGCCCACTGCTCTCTTGATAGATTCGGGTGCATCAAATCATATGGCTGCAAATATTTATTATTTTTCTTCATTTGATCCAAACAGCTCCATCCCCATCCATTTGGGAGATGACTCAAAAATTTCTTCAAAGGGCAAAGGTACGATTCATGTAGATCATGGAAGCTTTCAGAATGTTCTCTATGTGCCTTCCTTGGCTTCAAATCTTCTTTCTGTGTATCAAATGACACACATTGGTAAACTGAAGCAAGTTACATTCATCCCTAATATAGTTGAAATTTCTGATATCAAAAGTGGAAGACTTGTTGCAGTCGGAAAGGTGAACCACACTGCAAAATGCTATGAGTTTTCACACTTTATTCCGCTTGCAAAGCCCACTGCTCTTTGCACACATGGTAATGAGGTTAGTAGGATTTGGCATGAAATATTTGGACATCTTAATTATAAGTATTTGCTTCTTTTATCAAACAATTCCATGGTAGATGGTATTCCACAACTCCGTTCCTCTAAGGAATATGCACTGGTTGCATTATTGGAAAGCACCCCGAGCACAAATTCGACCGCGGCAAATCTAGCAGAGCTTCTACAGTTTTGGGGTTGATACATTCTGATATCAGTGGTCCGCTGCCCCATACATCATTAAATGGTTCAAGGTATGTTTTGACATTTATTAACGATTTTTCCCGCTTTACATGGGTATTCTTTCTCAAAAACAAGTCAGAAGTGCTTGGAAAATTCAAGGATTTTAAGGCTTCTGTTGAGACCGCCACTAAGAGCAAGATCAAAGCTCTTAGATCTTATAATGGTGGAGAATATATCAAGGCCGAGTTTCTGCAACTTTATGCCCAAAGTGGAATTCATATCCAACATACAGTTCCCTACACTCCCCAGCAGAACGGTGTAGCGGAAAGGAAAAATCGGTCACTGAAATAAATGGCTACATGCATGATTGAATCAAAAGGTTTGGCTGCAAATATTTGGGCTGAATCAATCAATGTTGCTGCATACATACAGAGCCGTGTTCCACATTCATCCGTGAAAGGTATGACTCCTTTCGAAGCATTCTTTGGTCACAAACCGGATGTGTCAAATTTGAGAGTTTTTGGATCTACTGCATGGGCTAGAATTCCTTCCAAGAAGAGACGAGCCTTGGATCCACAAAGTATTGAGTGCATACTGATAGGATATGGGGAAGAATAAAAAGCATATAAACTCATGGATATCATATCTAAAAATATATTCATAGAGCGCAGTGTGCAATTTGAAGAACCACTTCAATATTTGCAACTAGTCGAGGAAGAAACTGCCGTTTCACCGCCTTCACCAGAAGAAGATCCGTGCAGCGATAATGAAGGTATGAGTTCTGATATTTTTGATATTTTAGTAGTACATGATGATCATGACATATCAGGTTTGGAATCCGACCATTATGATCCTCCTTAGTTACCAAAGTGGGCCCAAAACACTCTTCAATCTGTTGGTTCGAACCTTGGAAATCCTGCTGATCCGAGACGAACAAGAGCAGACTTTCAAAGAGTAGGTATGGCTCTTTCTATTTATGATCCATTACTTGCTGAGATTTTTTATTTGATGACTGGTTTAGATCCCACATCATACTATTCTTCCAACCGAGATCCGAGATGGCAAAGTGCCATGGATGAAGAGTACAATTCTCTTCAAAAGAACAATACATGGGAGCTAGTTTCTCTTCCACCTGGAAGAAAATTAGTGAAGTGTAAATGGGTCTACCACACGAAAGTTGCTGCTGATGGATCTATCAGCAAATACAAAGCAAGGTTGGTGGAAAAAGGTTTCTCCCAAGTCCAAGGAGTGGACTACATTGAGACCTTTGCACTGGTTGCAAAGATGGATTCCATCCGCCTTGTTTTGGCTATTTCTGCATCCAAGCACTGGGAAGTGCACCACATGGATGTGAAGAGTGCATTTCTACATGGAGACCTTACTGAAGAGGTATATATGCAGCAGCTAGAGGGCTACACATCAGATCCATCATTAGTTTGTAGATTGAAGAAATCTTTGTATGGGTTAAAACAGGCCCCAAGAGCTTGGTATGCAAAGATGGACTCCTTCCTTCTTTCTCAGAATTTCCAAAGATGCAAATCTAATCCGAATGTGTATCTTCAGTGAGTTAAAGGAAATTTGTTGGTTATTGTACTTTATGTTGATGATCTTCTCATTACTGGTAGCACTCTTACTTCAATAAACAAGCTAAAAACTGCCTTAAATCTAGCTTTTGACATGAGTGATTTGGGCTTGCTGAGTCACTTTTTGGGCTTGGAGATAGCTCAAAATTTTGATGGGATCACTATATCTCAGCAAAAATATGCTTCCGACCTGTTATTGAAGTTTAATATGGCTGAATGTAAGGCAGCCCCATTTCCATTCCTCTCAGGAATTAGTCTTGAGGAGGGAGATTCTACACTGCTTGTAGATTGCAGTATGTATCGATAGTTGATTGGTTCACTACTTTATTTGACACACTCAAGGCTTCATATTTCATATGTCGTGAGTGCCGTGTCAAGGTATATGTAGCAGCCCCATGAGCTTCATTGGAGAGCAGCCAAGCGGATCTTGCAATATGTGCAAGGTACGAAACATTTTGGCATACATTATGCTGCAGATTCTGAGCTTGATTTCATTGGTTTTACTGATTCAGATTGGGAAAGTGATAGCATTGATCAGAAGTCCACTTCCAGTTATGTTTTCATGATTGGTCATGGTGCTATTTTCTGGTCCAGCAAAACGCAGGAAGCCATTGCACTTTCTTCAGCAGAGGCAGAGTATCGAGGGGTAGTCAATGCCTGCATTCAGGTAGTTTGGTTGCAGGGTATTCTTTCCAAGTTTGGTTTTGGTGGCACTACTTCGACTGTCCTATTTTGTGACAATAAAAGTGCTATCAAGATCTCCACAGATCCAGTTCAACGACAGAGGACTAAACACATTGAGATTCATATGCATTACATTCGACAGTTGGTGCATGATCGCACCATCATTTCGCAATATTTCCCTACTGATGAGCAAATTGCAGACATCTTCACCAAGAGCTTCACTGAGAAGAAGTTCTCTTACCTTCATTCACTGTTGGGGGTGAGTTCCAGCATGGTGGAGATAGATTGATCCATTATTATGATTTAGCTTAATGGGGGGCTTTCTTCCCACTAGGTTTTCCCTCTTTCATCACTTAGTTTATTTTCAGCATTTTTTGGATTATTGTATTGGGGTGACCTTTGGTCTTAGTTACCAGGGCCCCACATTATTTTTTGCACATCATAGTCTAGCTTGAGGGGGGGTGTTCGGATATCCACATCATCTTTTTCAGGATCTTGCATGCAATTAATGTTTTCATGCAAATTATAGGGTTTGCATGCATCCCAGTCACCAGGTTGATGCCTCCATCACCTTAGCCACCTTATTCTAGCATCGGGAGCTTCTTACATCAGTTCTTTAGCCCTCCTAGTCATGAAGGCACCCACTTCTCACCCACTTCCAGAGAAGGGCGCACTCCTTGGCCTACCACTACAGTTCCACTTCAATTACACTCAGTTAGCTCCGATTCTCCCTGATTTGAGGCTAGTTTCACTCCCGACTACTGTTTCACTCCGTTGGACCTCCAAATTGACTAGATGACTTGTTCTAACTTCAGTTAGCCTCCCATACACCCTCCACTGAGCCCACTTCCCTATATCAGTGCTACACACTTCAGTTACACATGTTACACTTAGTTAGACTCAGATTGACACTTGGATGATTGGTTCTTGTGCATTGATGACCACCACGGATTGCTGATGAGGAATCCTAGTTGGATTTAATCTACTCAATTCAGTGATTCGAATGACCTCCTTAGGCAATTCGAATTGCTCAGTCATTGTTACTGTATTCTATTGTAATCATTCACGCTTATTGGGATATTGAGTACTGTTGCATGTTTTGCACAGTTTTACACCATATTTTCTATGTTCATCTGTTGTGATTGATTTACTTGTTCATTAGATCTACTGTGACTAATTTTACAAAGAGGTGGTTCGAAGATAAGTCTTCATCTGATAGGGAGTTCTCTGTGGGGGACTTAGTTTTAAAATGGGACAAGCAACATAAGGAAAAAAATGATTACACTAAGTTCCAACGCTTATGGATAGGACCTTTCATTGTTACATTAAAGATTGGTCCTGTTACAAACAATGGAAGGTTCTTCAGAAACCTACCCAATGAATGTCTAGCTACTCAAGAAGTACTTTGTTTGAGGAGAGCATGTTGGTCCACTTGTACATAAAGTGTGGTTTGTTTTCTTTCCTTTGGTTTGATGGACTGTTTTGTGTCTTTTATGATTCTTTTTCTTTTCAAATAAGTCTATACATTTGGAAAAGGTTGTTGATCAGTGTGTCTCTGAGACTAATACAATCTGGAGTTTTCAAGTAGTATGCCAACTTCCTTTCCATTCAGCCAAATATCAGAAAATGCTCTTCATGGAATCAAACAGTCAATTTTTGCAGGGCCTTGATGGATATATTCCCACCATCATCAACATCTTTTAAATACTTGTCTGATTAATTGAAGTTGAAGAGCATATCAGAGTACTTTACCTTGTGTTTCATGAGTAAATGGCACAATCTCTCACAGCCTCGTTAAACTTATCTTTCCTGGATGCCATTCTGGTCACTTTGATAATAATTTATCTCAATTAAAGTAGATTACAAGATGGGGGGTCTTATTACAAGCCAACCCATTATGTTCATAGATGTTTTAGTGGAATGACATCTCCACATCAAGCCACCAAACTTGGGAGATGACTTTCAGTTTCTACTGAAGGGTGGAAGATCCTATCACAGGTCGGTCCATTCATGATCTGCAAAACATCGGTGAGTAACACTGCTGTTATGTGGTCACCAAGCCATGGTAGTGTCTTGTGATCTAGACATTAATAATTTTTTTTTAAGATGATTTGTTGAATATAAGGATAAGGGGGGGGTCTTATCACAAGCCAGCCCTACCATGATCATGGATTTGGTTTTGACTAGAGTTTCCACCTATGGTCACCAAGCCATGGTAATTGCTTTCAGTCTAGAAAACTGAAAGACAAGGAGTCTCCTGACCGAGCTAGCTTGTTCAGATTCCAAATCAGGTTTGTGAATGGCATTGCCAGCATCTGATCACCAAGTCAGGGCAATGGCCTTATATCAACAAAAGTCTTATTTATTTAATATATATATATATATATATATATATATATATATATATATATATATATACATGTACATAAATGCATAATTAATAAAGCCAAGGTGATCCATGTTTTGTAATCCAAAATGGCTCTGAGTTTATTCCAAAGGTTAATCATAAATCTGCCCTTCCATGATTACATAAAGGTATAAGATTTCTGTTTTGCTCCTAGACTACCTTACTGGATTAAATATTATCATTAATTGGTTGTGGATGGGAATGTATTGATCATATGACTAACTCTACTGTTTTGATTGTGTTTTCATGAGATCATCTTGTAGATTGCAGGTTGAAAATGAGTTGGTTGGCATATCTGCATTATAACTAAGGGTTTCATTTATAGAGATAACTGGTTCTTCCCAGGAAGTCACCATTTGTTGTAGACACAACAGATCCCATGTTTTATCCAAAAATATGGGAGCCCCAATGTCATATCGAAGAGTAACTTAATCAATTTTGGGGTTGTTTAACTTGTTTGCCATTCATTTTGCTGCCTTTGATTTGTTTTAATTAAGAGAGTAAATTTTTCTTCTCAAAATTAGGCAATTTTTAGTGTATTTTTATGAATTGCGGAAATGAGTTTTTGGTTAAAAATTTCGATCATTCCACAACCCACAACCCGCAAATTGCGGATTGCGGATTGGGGACTCTTTGGTTTGCATTTGAAGTTTTTCCTTCCGCAACCCACAACCCGCAAATTGCGGATTGCAGGATGCGGAAAGAGGTTTTTTAGAAATTTGCATGTAAATTTTTCTTCCCGCAACCTGCAAATTACAGATTGCGGGATGCGGAAAGACCTTTTAATAAATAATAGTTTATACTTCCCGCAACCTGCAATTGCAGGATGCGGGAAGTACTTTGACTGCACGTTGTGTTTTGTGTTCCGCAACCCGCATTTGCGAATTGAGGATTGTAGAAGGGTGTACATATTTATGAATAACAAGTGCCCTCACTTGGAATTCCACATCTCGATCGTTGATATACGATGATCTAACGGCCTTGATTGCATCTGGAAGAATGACTTGAATTTTTGATTTTTCGTTCTTGGTTCATCTTTCCCAAGTGTTAATCCTGTTTTCGTCTGTGTTATGCTTGATTGGACATGAAGTTTTGAATCCAATGATTGCCTGATGATTGAAACTCTGATATTTGACTGTTAATCGCATGTGTTATTATATAAATCTATCTGATCTTGTGTCAAATTTCAATTGATGCATGATCGACTGATATTTCACTCGCAAAAATGATAATTGCAACCTACATGTCGTAGATATGCAATCGTACTAGTTAATTATACTCAATCGATGTCAAATCCTGTGGTTTTATTTCCTATAAGGCTTTTCATGAATAACTTGTTAGTTTACAATGATCTATGTAAATTTTGGGTTGATATTTTAATATCTCTTCTAACAATTTCATGCTGTAAGTAAAATGCAGAGAATTACTGGCATTTCTATCAAGTTTTCGGTTGAGAAAGAGCCTCAGCTAGTGGAATACTATGAACCTGTTCCTGCACCATTTGATGCTGATGTTTCTGATACTAGCACAGATAGTGAAGAGGAAGATGACAGGATTCAATTCACATATGAACGACTCCTTTTCAACAAGAAGAAGAAGGGTGATAAAGAATATGCTGATCAAGATAATACAATTGTTCGGGACTTAATCATCAACTTGCCACCTGTGTGTCCCGCAATTCCTTTCAAGGACGATCCGTTAGCCAATTTTTCAGTCTTTGAAGATATCTTTGGTTCTCGTGAATCCAGGGAAGATTTCATATGTTCCTCGCTAGCTACCTTCAACAGCTCATGATCTATCTTGATTCTCCTCAGCTTACGATAAGATGTTCTCGAAAATATGTGATGCAATCTTTCTTAAAAGTTGTATGATGCCCAGTTTGGGATCTGAATTGATTTATTATTCCTATGTATAAGGATTGTTAGATGCTTTATGCCAAGAGGTAGCCTTCTCTTAGCCACTTTTAGGATAATTTAGTTTTGATTATCCCTGCTCTGTGGGAGATTTGATCCTGAATTATTACTTTGTAATTATTTAAGGTGTTTTAGATCTCATAGAAAGGGATGGATGGTGAGGGGACATAATCGCCAAAAGAGACTGTAGACGCTCTGTTGTTGCATAATATGTAATGTTTTGCAGGCCTTAATACACAGTCAGTTTTCTTCAGCTACCTCTTCTGTTATAATTTTTCAAATGTCTTTGATGGATTGTGATTTGCTCCAAACACATTCACTAATACTATTTATTATTTGCAATCACTAACTTACATTGGTTTATAGTTCATATTTTTCTTAACTTATGATCACTTTAATTAATGTTTTAAATGAATGTCTTTATCTAAAACATTTTATCTATTTCTGCAAATGATTCACATAAAACATTGAATTAATGTTAATTTGTCAATTAACATTCTAGATACAGGGTAAGCTTTTATGCACTTAATTCTTAAGCAATTATTGGTTGCATGTCTTTAACTTATTGTATCTTGAGCTACTGAGTCAAGGTCCAGGTTTGCATGTCTATTGAATTGGTGAAAATATTTAGTAATTTACAGACCAAGTTATCTTGTGCACAAACAAATCATTCCTTTTATAATAGGATTGACTTAGATTAGATTTCTTTTCTAAAAAAAAGTTAGAGTAACTCTTAGGAGTAGGAAGACTCTTGTCTTTCATCACAGGAAGACAGATGCTTTCTAGGATCAAACATACACAAGTGCCAGTAGAGGACTTTGTATCTGTGGGTGTTAACCACACCAAACAACTCGAGGATAGGGTAATACTTGTGTAGGATTATCTAAATCCTTTGGTTGGGTTTTCATCCCCTATTATTTGCCTTGAACACCATTCCAGCACATACACAACCGAGGCATCAACATGAAGTTTCCAATTCTATTAGGGGGCAAAATGTCACAAATAGCTAGGGTCAAACTATCGTAGAGCAATTCGAAGAACAACAAAGTTCTTTTCCAAAATTAGAGTTTCATTACTTGCAATAACTAACTGATGGTTGTAGAAATTAAATACCTTCTTCTGGTGGTTTTATTGAAGATAATTTTGCGCGTTGATCTTGATATGCTTGTCCCAATCCAATCCAAACTCTGAAATCTACACATAAAACACAACAACCTTTCTCGATGCAATTAGATACAAAGAAAGGAAATATGAAAACAATTGATTCAAATATAAATTGAAAATAATCAAAGAAAAAAAATTGCATTTGGAAAGGGGGAAGAAGAGAGATATTCTTTTCATTAATGGCAACAACAAATTACAAATGTACTTGATCTTCTGTTTCCAACACCTTTCGTAACTGTCATCTGGTTCCTCTGATCCTAGGCCATTGATGATAACCTTTGGAATTTGACTTCTTACCAAAAAAAAATTAAGGAATCTAAAAAGCTCAAACCTCAAATCCAAAAAAAGAAGCCATAATTAAAAAACAAGGTTTATGGGATATGAAGGTCATAAAAACTTTGGACTTGATTGACAAGTCACCACTCCAACGTAAGGGTTCTCTCTAGGTTTGTTCCGTTTTGCCAACAAATAAGCCCAGTTTATAATTTTGAGAGTTAGTTTAGGTTGGTTCAATAACTATGTAGGACACATAATTCCCAACAAGAAATGCACAATTAATGTTTTTTTTTTCACTTTTCCCAAGGCATACACTCCTTTCATTAAGGGAAAGAGAATATATACACCCCTTTTCTTGAGGGAAAGATTGTATGGGTATAAAAATATTAATTTTTAACAACTTTATGAAGGGAATTGATTGCAAATCATTGGTATAAACACCATGTGTGCATTAGACTAATAGAGGGAGTCAAATAATGCTAAACAATGGTGGAAATGCTGTAACAAAACAATACTCATTTTGGGAGAAAAAACACATCAATCCCCTCATTTTTTCTAGGATTTGAAATTCCTTGAATAATAGATAGGTTTACCTATCATGGACATTTCGAGAGGTTTTTCAAACCATGCTATGAAATTCATTTGAGTCTCTAAATGATTTAGTCTTTAGATATTTGGAACCTTATATGAATTTTGAGAGGCATTGCAAGCTTGAATCCAAATTCTTTTTGAATCCCTAAGTGGTGTCATAAGGTGGAAATATTTCAATTACTGTTGATGTATATGTAACTTCGGAATGTATTTCACCTATGTATTTCATCTATGTATATTGTACTCCTATAGAGATGTTATTATTCCTCTATACAGAAGTGTCGTCATTTGTATTGACAAGTGTCGCACGTGTTGTAACTTGTCGATGGGTTATTAGACCACCTTGATGGGGTCGGCCCTGTATGAGTCATGTGGGTAAATGGGTTATTAGACCACCAAGTGTGGGGTCGGCCCGGAATAATGTAACCATGGGTTATTAGGATAAGTTAGACAAGTCGGCCCCACTAGTTTATTGGGCAATATAGGACAAGTATAAATAGAGATCGTGAGATCTCTATTTGATCATCTCATTACACACACTTCTCTCATTCGGAAAGTGGCGCACTTGTGAGGAGGAGGATCTGCTGCTAGGAGAAGACTATCTCTTGTAATTTGGTTGTATCATTGCTCTTTCTATCTCTGAGGAATTTGCGGAGTTTTTCACCTTCTTGGTTTTCCCCAGTGAAACTCTGTGTCTCTTGTGTGCCTGCATTATTGTGTCCATGATTGATAGGCTGTAGATATGTTGTAGATATGCTATACATGTTATTCTATCAGTTAAGATATTATATCAGATTGAAAATTCTGAAAAAATAACATGGTATCAGAGCTAGCCTGAAAGAAGGCATGGTATGGCATGTATGACACTTGTTGCACTTGCGATGCCAGGGCTTGATATAGCAAAAACTAGTGATCGTATAACTTTCGCTATAAATCCATTTTGTCAAAGTTTTCGGATCTGAAACTTTTATAGGTCGAAGATCATATCCCCATGTACCTTGTATCCAAAGGACAACTTCTAATTCATTGTACTTTGGGTTTTATGATCTATACAATCTAGGGTTTCTGCCTCTTCCAGATATGAGTCATAAACAGGTGACCTAGGAAAAAAGGTCATAACTTGGGCTAGGAAGCTCCAAATGACATTTAGTAAAAAGTGACAGGTAGGGCACAGACTGTACTTTCACAAGCCAAAGGTTCAGAGGCCGAAAGTGAAACAGTGACACGTGGCACTCCGTACAAGTTTGCTCTCCTGTTTTATCCCATAAACAGGTCACATTGCAACACTTGGCATAAATCTCTCTCTCAGAGAATCCAATTGAGGTCAGACCTATGGGGTTGGAAATATGATAGGTCGGGATACCATAGGTAGAAGTTTCAGACCCCGTGGATTTGCAGTTTCAGAGTTACACTAGAAACAATCAGGTGCATATTTCTGTCCAAACAGAATTGGATTTTGAGCACCTTCATTCATGGATCCGGGAATTAGGGTTTCGGAGAAAGTTGGAATTTTTGTAATCGGAGACCACGGATGAATGATACTCATCAAAATAAAAATTTAGATACCAAGATCAAATTTTTTGGTTGGGCAGAAGGTCGGGCTTGATCAAACCCTAGTTTGAGACTTTGATCGGAAAAGTGGAAAATTAGGGCTTCTGCAAAAGTTGGAATTTTTGAAGTCTGTGACCATGGCTGGAAGCTCCTCAGAAAAATAGAAGTTTAGAGATTTGGATCAAACCTTTTGGATGGGAAGAAGGGTGGGATTTATCAAACCCTAGTTTGGGATCCTGTCCAGAAGATCCAGAAGTTTCAAAGGCAATTTTGAGGGGTGAAACTTTGCAGTTTTGAAATTCTGAGTGTATTAGGTTGATCAACTCATCAAGTTGCATATTTCTATCCTTTAAGAAGTTTGAAATTCAAAGTTTGAATTTTTAGGGTTTCCCTGACAAACCCTAATCTAGCTCCAGATCTAGTTTCTGCAAATCAAGTGGATTGGGTTAATCCTAGAAGAAAATGGATTGGTCACCTGCATAGGTGAACAAGTTCCAGTTTCAGAGGGAGATAAGGCTAAGGCCTTACATAAGAAGATTACAAGCAATCTCGACAGGTATGACTTATCCAGGTATGTTTCGAGATATATTCATGATTAAGTTTATGGTATGTTTGTCTTCATTAAGGTTAGTACAATCTTGATTAACTTTAGAGTTGTCGTATCACCTTAATAAAATTATGAATGCACAATAGAAGATATTCATTGATTAGGGTTTTGACACTTATGATTGTACTAATGCATTGTGGTGTTGTATGAGGTTGATGTTGTCCACTAATATGAAAGGTACATCAAGAAAGAAAAATCATGTTCTAGTTCAAGAACATATGACCATGGTGACATGAATACAAAGGTTCATCCATTGCCATGGATCACATAGAAGATCTACTTACGAGGTATGTATAACTTGGTTCTATAATGGTTAACCTATGAGATATGCAGGTTACTAGCACAAGTCACTTAAGAGAACAAGAAGACATCATGTGGGTATGTTAGACAATAACCAACTAACATATTAATCCAGGTATGTTTTTCCTATATCAAGTTAGAATCCTACCTTGTGTTAGGATCTTATACTGTTGTATGGTTGATAATGATGATTCATGAAGTTAGAAATGTAAGTAATCAAGGATTTATGCATATTATGTCTCTTACATTGATTGATGATATGACTAACCAGTAAAGTCTTTTGGTCAAATAAAGAATATGCATGAGTAAACGAAGTATTCCCTGAAACCTTGAATACTAATGTTTATTATCTGTGTATGAAATGATCTTGACCATACATGTTTAAGATTACTGTTTTTGATAGTATTAAGATTATACTAATGAATGTATGTATGAGATCTCAAGGATAACACAATGATGATACTAGTAAGTATGTATAGTGATCGAGGATGGATATAAGTTCAAAGATAGGTAATCTAGGAAGCAAAGATCAAGAGGGAGCACACTCCAATAGTTCCTGCAAGGAAGCAAATATTGAGAAGGAGTCAACCCAACAAACAAACAAAGATAAGTATTTGAATTATCAATTCTTGCATATTTGATTGTTTAAATAATACTGTTCAAGGATGTATATACCGATGTTCCTAGAATTAGGCTATGTATTTTGGAATATTAGAATAATTGCATTAATGAACAACATACTACTAATATGCGTGTAATGGGTAAGTGGCCTATGGCACTGTACAACATTCCATTTCTACTTATCTAGAATGAAACCTCTTTGCTGACATGTTGGGAGTAGTGCAAACTCTTAACAATGTTCTGGTAGAGATTGGAAGGCATCTAGAAAGTTACAGGATATGGATGAATGTTGTATTGGCTAAAATAATTGCATGACTGTATGACATATTTCTTTATGTGTAAGAATTTGTTTTGAAAACTATGAGATGTTTCTAATCATGCAATTTAACTTGTTTTGTAGGAAAGATCGTATACCATCACCTACAAAAGAAGGACTACAACATTTGTTTCAGCAACAAAGTTATCTATTGAAGTTCCCAGGATTCAGGAAGAATGCCATGATCGAGGAGTACCAGTCGATCATGAAGAATGATGTTTGGGATGCAGTCCCAAGACCTGAAGGGAAGTCTGTTGTGACTTCCAAATGGATCTATAAGATCAAGCATGCTGCAGGTGGCAGCATAGAGACTTTTGCTCTTGTAGCCAGATCCACTTCCATTAGATAAGTACTTGCTCTGGCTGCAGTGATGAAATGGAAGATACACCAGATGGATGTCAAGATAGCTTTCTTGAATGGTGTAGTCGAAGAGGAAGTGTATGTGGAGTAGGCACTCAGGTTTGAGACACATGACCGAGAGTCACATGTGTGCAAACTGAAGAAAGCCCGGTATGGTTTGAAATAGGTAGCCAGGACTTGGTATGGCAGGATAGATGGCTTTCTATCTAGTTTGGGATTTACCAAGAGTAAAGCGGATTCCAACCTTTACTACAATATTGAGGAAGGCAATCTAGTGATACTACTTTTGTATGTGGATGACCTGTTTGTTACAGGTGAGGATAGATTGATTGCCGACACGCAGCGGAAGCTTGCATCCGAGTTCTAGATGAAGGACTTGGGGATGATGCACTATTTTCTAGGCATGGAGGTGTGGCAGAGTGCAGATGGAACCTTCCTTAGACAAGGGAAGTATGCAGTAGAGATCCTAAAGAGGTTTGGGATGAAGGGCTGCAAGGCCATGGCCACATCTATGGCATCGAACCTGAAGCTTCTATGTGATGCTTCATCTGAGCCGGTTGATGTCACTGTGTATCGTCAGATGATTGGGTCCTTGATGTACTTAATGAACACTAGACCAGATATTTGCTTTGCGGTGAACACATTGAGCCAGTTCCTGACGAATCCCATAGGTGTTCACCTGATTTCTATAAATCATATTCTGAGGTACCTGAAGGGTATGGTTGATTATGGGCTCAAGTATGATGTGAATCAAAAGTTTAACCCGCAGGGTTATGTTGATTTGGATTGGGCAGGCAGTGCTACAAATAGGAAGAGCACATATGGGTGCTGCTTCAGTATGGGATCAGGTATGATCTCTTGGTTTAGTAGGAAGCAGTCCTGCATAGCATTGAGTACAACTGAAGCAGAGTATGTTGTAGCTTGTTCGGCTAGTTGTGAGGCAGTATGGCTCCGGAAGCTATTATCTGAGTTATTTGATCTTCCGTTGGAGGCTACTGGTATCTTTTGTGACAACCAGAGTTGTGTGAAGCTGTCTGAGAACCCGATGTTCCACGATAGGTCGAAGCACATTGAGATCAAATATCACTATATCAGGGATATGGTGCAGAGAGGAGCAGTGAATCTCCTGTATGTTGCGACGGATGAGCAAGTTGCAGATGTGATGACGAAACAATTAGCTAGCGTGAAGTTCGAGTACTTCAGAGAGAGGCTTGATGTTCTTCAGATTGACGACACTTCGAGGAAGAAGTGATGGAGACATTTGATGAATCCATTCCAAGAATGGTG
The DNA here is from genome assembly GCA_027924585.1 of Larix kaempferi. Taxonomy (NCBI): domain Eukaryota; kingdom Viridiplantae; phylum Streptophyta; class Pinopsida; order Pinales; family Pinaceae; genus Larix; species Larix kaempferi. The sequence goes on from BSBM01000377.1 coordinate 2,901,106, forward strand.
GAAGGAGGCTCCTTCACATGGCTATGGATGTAAGCGTTGGATGATGAGCATCAGGATGATGTTCTAGTTTCTGCTCTGTATGATCAGTTGGATCATTTATATGTATTTGCATCATGTTGGATGCTGGATATGATTAGTTGGATCATCTATATGTATATGCATCATGTTGGATGATGGATATGATCAGGTGGATCATGTATTTGTATATGTATCAGGTGGATACATTGTATGATCAGGTAGATCATGTATGTCGATATGTATCAGGTATGATCAGGTGGATCATGTATTTGTATATGTATCAGGTGGATACATTGTATGATCAGGTAGATCATGTATGATGATATGTATCAGGAAGATACTATGTATGAATCAGGTGGATGCATTGTATGATCAAGATGATCATGGATGATGAGCTTCAGGATGTTGCTCCAGATGACATGCATCAGGACGATGCAGTGATGATGATCAGGATGATCATGTACATCAGGATGATGTATGGTGAGTATCAGGTTGATACTCTGTGGCCATGGAACAGGTTGTTCAGATAAGCATATAATCCTAGCCCTAGGAAATTTGTAGATAGTCTTTCGAGGTTTTTCTTATGGCATGTAATACTGGCCCTAGGATATCTGGCAAATGCTCTTTCGAGGTCTTTCTTTGGGAGGACATATAATCCTATCCCTGGGAGATTTGCAGATACTCTTTTGATGTTTTTTCCTATGGCATGTAATCCTAGACCTGGGAGATCCAATAGGTTGAGATGTGTGCTCGTAATTAGTCCTGGGATGCTCTTTCGAGGTTTTGCCATGACCACATGTAATACTATCCCTGGGAGATCCTATAGGTCAGAGCTGTGTGCCCGTAACAACCTGGGATGCTCTTTCGAGGTTTTGTGGTGACCACATGTAATACTAGCCCTGGGAGATCCTATAGGTTGGAGTTGTGTACCCGTAATAGCTTAGGATGCTCTTTCAAGGTTTTGTGACGCACGTAATAAGTCCTAAGGATTCCACAGTATGGCTATTGATGATGAATACCTGCAGGTGGTGGGCCTACATCCAGTATGAAAAAGGACTGGCTTTGTAGAACTTCCTATGACGAGTAGATTGGAGATCGATTGAGATAGCAGCAGCAGTGACGATGACGATGATTCAAGGATGATGATTCGCTTATGATGATCTAGAGAAGAAGACTTGTGCTAGCAGATTTGTGTCGAGAATTACCTTCCTAGTTAAGAGGGAGTGTTGATGTATATGTAACTTCGGAATGTATTTCACCTATGTATTTCATCTATGTATATTGTACTCCTATAGAGATGTTATTATTCCTCTATACGAAAGTGTCGTTGTTTGTATTGACAAGTGTCGCAAGTGTTGTAACTTGCCGATGGGTTATTAGACCACCTTGATGGGGTCGGCCCTGTATGAGTCATGTGGGTAAATGGGTTAATAGACCACCAAGTGTGGGTCATCCCGGAATAATGTAACCATGGGTTATTAGGCTAAGTTAGACAAGTCAGCCCCACTAGTTTATTGGGCAGGACAGGACAAGTATAAATAGAGATCGTGAGATCTCTATTTGATCATCTCATTACACACACTTCTCTCATTCGGAAAGTGGTGCACTTGTGAGGAGGAGGATCTGCTGCTAGGAGAAGACTATCTCTTGTACTTTGGTTGTATCATTTCTCTTTCTATCTCCGAGGAAGTTGCGGGGTTTTTCACCTTCTTGGTTTTCCTCGGTGAAACTCTGTGTCTCTTGTGTGCTTGCATTATTGTGTCCATGATTGATATGTTGTAGATATGCTGTACATGTTATTCTCTCAATTAAGATCTTAGATCAGATTGAAAATTCTGAAAAACTAACAATTACTTGGGTATTTCAACTGGTATTATTGGTGTTTATGGACAATCTATAAGGGCAGACAAAAGTAAATCTCCCTAGTTTGAATGGTTCAGATCTAGAACAAAACATATACACAACACAAATAACTTTCCTATATTGATTGAATTGCAAAGTAATTCAAGAAACAACTCACCTTATGAATGAAACTCCTTTCTCCTTGTTTGATACAACTCGATCTTCATATCTCAAGGTGCAAAACAAGATGAAACAAGTAGAAACAAATAAGTAGTGAAAGCATATGATTATGAATCAATCTAGATTAGCAATCAAAGAAGCCAATCCTAAACATTATAAAGACAATAAGTTTATGGAAATAATTTGTATTAAATGTAATTACAAAAAGTACAAAGAGAGAGGTGTTACAACCAATGCTTTGACGTTGTAACTCCTTTCCAACAATCCTAGCCTCAAATATCAAAGCTTTGCCTCCTATTGATGAAAAGGATATCCTAGCAAAATTTCACCAGCATGTAGGTACTCTATCCTTCCTCTCTTAACAATGGAGAGGGTGTTCATATTTATAGGCTAAAAGGGATAAAAGAGGTTGAGTATTTACGGGAGAATATTACGGGATCATCCCAGTAGGTAAGGGGATCGAATGCCACCTTTCCTGGCATGTATGGATAAGCCTCCACGACACCCTATGTTCGATAAGTCGCTCGAAGGTTCTCTTTGTCCATTTTAACCAACAACTACACAACTTGCACAAAGGTAACTCGCATCATTGGAAGGGTGGTGCCTCTTGTGAACAGGAAACGTGCATCACTGACGTGCTCTGCCAATGTACAGAGCGTGTCACCTAAGGTTTGATGCACCTTGCCAGTGAGCAAGTCACGTTGGGGTGAAAAAAAATTTAAAGGGATAGACATCAACTCTTCTTTTGGTCTTCTAGCCCAGTTGCTTTAGGAATCGAGGCATATAGAGGACACATAACTCATGATGAAAATATTTTGGTGTAACAAAATGCACCCCAAAGCATGAAGCTGGAAAAATAGGGAAGGTGAAAAGATTTTCAATATGAAGGATCGAGGCAAGGATCATTGGTTGGAGTGACAAACAAAGAATCCTACAGTACAAATAAATCTGAGATACATGTCTCAAATGAATCATAACATGGATGCCGATCAATACATTGTAGATCCATGGTATTAAAGACCGACTGAACACAGTCATGGATACTAGACACAAGCGTAGATCCATGATGAGATGATAACACGGCCATGACCAATACAATAGTGGATCCGTTTGACATGAATCAAAAAATATTTATCGCAGCCCGGGTAAGATACATGAGTTAACCTAGGGTCTTCAAGCTGAACCTACAATGATACAAATCTAACCATGTGATTACAATGTTTTGAAGTCGAACGTGGTAGAAACCACTTGATTACAAGTCATTAATGAATACTGTTAACAAGTGTGAGGGAAATCATTATTGATTTCAATGATCCCCAAGGTATCATACTACATACAAACGAATGCGAATCAATGAGTTGAGGTCGAACACCCAGTGGAATATTTCAATCAGAATTCAATGATGTGAACTTACTGTTGAAAGCTAGGTAACCTACCATTGAGGCATGCAGGCCCAAGATGCTTGATTGGTTTCTAGGTTTAATCGTTGGATGATGTGTTGAAGTCGAAAAGGATAAACCGATTGAAGGAGCAAAATGATGTTTCCACCATCATCGACACTAAACAAGATCAAATATTTTTTGGATTAGATCAGACTGTAGAGCAATATTTGAGACTCACTCAGGGGTGATTGACATGATAGAAGGTAAAATAATTGCAGATATTGAATCGATTAACATACCTCTCTTGAACATGGGATGGCATGACTTGGCAGCATTGGCATGACGAGAATGGCACTAATACCTAATGCAAATAATGATGGACTCATTCTTTGAATGACTCAAAGGAGTAAAAATACTCATGGAATTGGTGGGACTCGAAGACAAGCAGATTATCCAAGCAGTTTGAATGAATATGCAAATGAGTGCCATGTTCAAGAGTGACTAAGTACTGCCATATTTACAAGTAAACACAGACTCTTTCCTTATCCCCATCATGATTGATGAGTACCTCTTTGTTTATTAATGAGCTTGAGGAGGTTAACAAATGCTTGGTATAGCTCATCCTTCAAACGAGTCCAATATCACATGTTTTACGAACATGAGATAGGAGGGGTTCGTCCCTAAAAGGGCCCTTCAATGTCATATTATAACAAGTCCAGAGAAGGTAAACTCGACGAGGTTTCATATTTAGAGAGTCTAAAATGGTCAAAAGAAAACTCCATATGGTTCTTTTTCGTAAATGTTAGTCTCCTCATCCGAAAAATGATAAAACAATATGAGGGAGAACTCTTCTAGTCATGATTAACTAGAGTGCTCCTTTTTTCATAAATAATCTCGCTTGTCCGAAAAATGGGTAAACTATCACCAGAAAGATGACCTTTCAAATAATTTTACAAGCGTGAAAGAATCAAGTTCTCTTGGCAATATTTTATTATTTAGGGAGTCTGAAAAGAGCTTAAAGAAGGACCCCGAGGGGGTTCCTTTTTCATGGGAGTTTTACGAGCACGAAAAAGAGATAAAATATAACTCGGTAACTTATTCTCATGGTTTTATGAGAACGATAAAGAATAAAGAGTGAGCTCGATACTGTTAATACTTAATTTTAACAAGCTTGATGATGGCATAAAAAACGCTCAAAGACTTGACATGTTCACACTTGATGAAAAGTACAAAAAGTATACGATGGTTACCAACATAGTTAAAACACCACTTTTTTTATCTGCAAGCTCCAGGAACTAAGTTAGAATCCATCACGAGGTTTTAAAATATAAAAAGGACACCAACTATAGAAAATAACCCTAAAAGAAATATTAATAAAGGAATATTCCATTTTTTCATATAAAAAGGTGAATAGTAAAAAAATATTTACCAATTGATTTTACCAAGTTGGAATAGTGGAAAAAACCTCTTTGGAGTTCAATTTTATGACTAATATTATGGACGTCTCGATCAACCAATCAACCCCCCATTAGTTGCAGGTAGGCCTCAATCTCATGCTTAAGCTTTTCAGTGGTTTAAAATTTGATTTTAATGTAATTTTTAGTGTTTTTTGGGATCATATTGGAGGGGATTGCACACTCCCTGGGCAGTGTGCTTTCTTTTTGCGGGAAGTGTGTCACAATGGGTATGACGCACCTATCCCATAGGAAAAGCACGTCTCTGACGCATTGTCCACGAATGCGGGGTGCGTCGACACAGTTTGATGCCCAAATTAAAAAATAGGGCCCAAAAGATCAAATCCAAAGCAATGAAAAGGGTCTAACAATGATCTTATTGATGTTTATGAAGAATTTGGCCATCAAGATGGTCTAGTGGAAGGAGAGGGAACATGAACTCGAAGATGCTCAAGCGAAAAATGAACCACACTCCATGAATGCTTTGCAGGGGTGTGGACTACTGAAATTCTTCCATGTACAAGGGATGAGGGCCCAAGTACAAATACTTGATTATCTGATCAGGTTGTGGGACCCAAATCAACAGTTCTTCAGGGTAGGTTCCTACATCCTCACATTGGATGTGGAAGACATCTATTTTTTGACGGGGTTATCAAGACGTGGGGCCCCTGTATCACTATCCAGGCCTCGGAGTAGTGACCAGTCTACCGAAAGTCTTGTCGAATAGTTCTATATGCCGGGTAATCAAATGCTTGCTGGGAAAATTCCCATCAAGAACGTATGAGACTGGCCTCTCAGAATCGTGCTCTTTACCATTGAGCGGGTGGTGGGAAGTAGGGCTGCTCATTAGGCCACTAAATCTCACATGTTATATGCCATTGAGTGCATGGCGACGACAGTCTTCAACTAGTATGATGGACTCCGCGTGAACTTGAAGGATCAAATCACCAAGTGCCGAAGGGGTGAGTTGAAACAATTTGGTTATAGTTCCATCATGGTTTCTTTCTTCTTAGAAAGAGTTCCACTACTGCGGCCACAGGTTGAGTTAGATGATCTTGATCCATGAGATACGCACATGGTTCGGTGGTCAGAGGTGATGGCCCACCACAGAGGCGGGGGGAATATGATTACCTATGGGCCAACCTTCTTTAGGTGGCTTTGAGGACAACTCCTTATGATTGAGGACTATGCATATGTGAGCACCGATTTTAGAGGATATTCAGACCTAGCTCTTCATGAGGGAGAGCAATGGGGAGACATTGGTAAGAAATAAACTCTTGTTGTTTTTATGTATTTTATATTTTTTTAGTGTTTTTGGGCAGTAATGATGGTTCATACATGTTTTATGTATATGTTGTCCCATCCCGACTAGTGGATTCCTCTTCGATCGAGAGGAGGGGATTCATGCGAGAGATGGAAGCTGTCCAATAGGAGGAGCTAGACAAGCTAGAGGAGAACCTCCAGAAGTTGACTGTTGATATTCCTGATATATCTATTGATGATATTCCTCGATGCTACCAGCGTAGTATGGATGGGGTTTCTGGATCAGATTGGACGGCTACTCCATCGAGTGGCTAGGGCCATTATATGTTATCATGGGCATCCCCAGGGGTAGGCTCTATGTATGATGTTTTGAAATCCATAGGATTCAGATTTTGTAGACATGATCTACTGAAATCTTATGAGCTTCATATTTTTGTATCAGTACCACTTTCTGTATTTTATTGAACATGATGATATATATACAAAACATTATCTAGTGGTTTTATATACTATGTCTTCTATGATGAATTTGGGATCTTATTGATGTTGGCCTATACACTATGATTAGTTTACATTTTATGTCAATTTATACATCTTTGATAAAAATGTTTATGAATGTGCAATATACCAATCTAATATGAAATTAGCTAGGGAGTCAACAATTGCGTTCATGCTTCTTGGAATATGTAGGTATTGAATGGAATCAAAGGATCTCTCCAAGAGACGCACTCATTGAAATAAGCGGATTAATATGGGGTCACAGAGAGCGTAGACATGGTTCAGATGAGAGACCACTAATTGTGAATCAAGGTAGATAACAATGTGGTCCACACCCAAGGAAAAAGCGTCGATGAATAATCCAATCACCGCGTGATACTCGGCGGCGTTGTTGGTTGCAATACCTAGGAAGGTTCCTCCTGAACTTATCAGCTCACCGTTAGGGGAATAGAGTACCCATGTTGCCGAGGTGAGGTTTCGGGTGTGCCGGCTAGCGCTGTCTGCAAATCCATAACAAGTTGCCATCTGCACATCCAGGTAGAACATGGTATAAGCGTAACGATAAGATCCTAACACACTCAAAGAAAGTGTCACACCAAACAAAAACACACATCGTGTACAATATATACAAAGTACTAATGCAAAATGACTTAGGCATAGTACCATTTTAGGTAGATCCCATTGCGAGGCTCCCCTAAAGATATCTCATCATAATCAACTAATTCATAGGCTCCCTTTTCCAAAACACATTTCACTACATATGGACCATGCCACATGGACTCAAGTTTGCCTGCCCCCAGCTTATCGTGTTTTTGGTCATAAGTAAGGAATAAATCACCCTCGTTGAAGATACGAGGTTTTACATATTTATCATACTAGGCCTTGATGCGTTTCTTATGTGCTTCGTTAGCTAGAGATGCATCACATCGGGTTTCGTCGAGTTTTTCCAAGTATAGAAATCGTTCTTCCTCTGCAATTAATTTCGGTAAAAGTTTGACAACGAGTTTAGTGACGAAATATTGCACTCAATAGGAAATACTTCCTTTAGTCCATACACCAACTGGAAGGGTGTGAAACTAGTGGCAGTTTTGATGGAAGTCCAGTATGCACAAAGGGCTGAAAAAACATCACATGCCAATTGGACTTATGTGTTCCCACCATGCATTGAATCATGGTTTTCAAGAACTTGTTAATGGCCTCTACTTATCCATTTGATTGAGGATAGCAGGGAGTTTAGTTTTCATGACAAAAACCCAATTGTGATCTGTGATTAGTGACGATGGCTTGAGGGACTCCGAATCTCATAATGTTATGGTTAAACATTAAGAGTGCGGCAGTTTTTCCGTATTCCTTGTATGTAGGCATAACCTCAGCCCACTTGGTAAAGTAGTCAACTGCGACAATAAAGTAAACATGCCCCTCGACCGAGGTAGGCTTACAATGCATGAAGTCAATGCCCCATTTGGAAAAGGGACCAACGATGATAACTTGATGTAATGGGGATGGATGTGAGTGATTTTTATAATGAAAAAGATGGAAAGGAGGACACTTCTTGACCGACTCAATACAATATTTGAAAATGGAAGGCCAGTAGTATCCAACGGATAATATTTTCTGGGTTGTAGCCATCCTAGAAAGATGACCGCTACATGTCCCTAAGTGACAATCATTCAGTACGTGCTCGTCCTCCTCATGAGTTAAACAACGTCGAAGAATGAATTCAATACCACGACGGTATAATGTACCACCAATGATTAGGTAATATTTTGCGTGGTGATGAACACAGCGACGTTCATCACAGGATAAACGAGGATCGAAGCGTTGGGTTTGGAGGTATAATGTAATGTCTACATACCATGAGTCAAAAGTACTAATCAGAAACAAGGACTCATCGAGGAGAGAGTCAATGGGATTAGATTCTTGATCAGTACGGGGAATATCGCAAATAAGCTCCGCAAATACCAAAGAATTCTTTGATTTGGAATTATCAAACTGGAGATCGAATTCTTGGAGAATCACGATCTAGCGCGAATATTTCCCCCCTAGTACCTGATGCGTGAGGACGTGGTACATAGGCTTTGAGTCAGAAATAATGGTAGTAGTGCGGAGTAGGATATATTGACGGAACTTCTGAACATCAATGACTGCTGCTAGAGCTATTTTCTCTACATGTGAATACCGGGTTTCAGAGTCAATGAGACCCTTACTAAGGTAGTATATCACATGTTCCTGCGTGTGGCTATCTTCCTGTACTAAAACCATAGTGATAGTTGAAGTAGAAGCAACAATATAAAGGATGTAATCCTTGGTGTAATATAGTGGTTGTAACACAAGAGCATGAGTAATTGCATGTTTGAGGTTGTCAAAGTATTTTTGGGCGTAGTCATCCCAAATGAACAGGACGTATTTATTTAACAACCGCATGTATCTTGTGTTTTCTCTACGAAATTACACACGAAACGACGCAAGTAGTTTTTCCTTCCCATGCAAACTTTGAAGTTTCGTAATATCCGTGGGTGGTGGTAAGGTGACAATAGCCTCTACCTTGAGGGGATCAATGCATATCCTATCTTTTCAAATGATGAAGCAAAGGAGGCGTCTGGATTCAACACAGAATATGCACTTATGAGGATTTAGACAGATATTGTACCATCGACATATGAGGAATACCACCATTAGATGATCGATGTGGAAGTCACGATGATGTGAATGAGTAGGTAGATAGTCTAGGTAAGGTTCCACAAAATCCTTCACATTGTGGAAAGCATATGACATGGCCCGCTGGAATGTACCACTAGCATTTTTAAGGCCAAATGGGAGTTTGCGATATGAAAACGTACCCCATGGGTAGATGAAAGCAGTATTGTGTTGGTTGACTGGGTGGATCTCTATCTGATTATAGCCAGAAAATCCATCCATGAAGGAAAATATGACACTTCCGACATAGTTTTCATTGATTTGGTCGATAAAAGGGGTAGGGAATTTTCCTTATGACAAGCCAGCCTTATTCAGATCCCTGTAATCGACACAAAATCTGATGGTTCCCTATTTTTTGGTAACAAGGACGACATTAGAGACCCAATCTGTTAAGGGAATAGGATAAATGAACCCAGCTTTCAACATCTTTTCTATTTGTGCTTTAATAGTCGTAGTCTTCCTAGGGTGCGAGGCACAGAGTTTTTGTCGGACATGTTTAGTTTCCGGATATGTTTGAATCTCATGCACAATAATGGTAGGATCAATCATGAGCATTTATTCATAGATCCATGCAAATACATCGCAGAACTGTTTGAACAAGGCCGTAAAATTTTTGAGCTCATCGGGAGAACAAGTTTGGCCTATGTGAATATTTTCCACAATGCCTAGTTTGACTGGGATGTCTATAGTGACGGTAGGCGTGATGTTTTCCAAATTTCCCTTGGTTACAGTATCCTGAGTAAGAATAGGAGATTGAGGGTCGATAAATACATTTGGTGAAACAATGGTATGAAAGGCCTTCTCTACCGTATCAAGAGGAGGAAGGAAGGGCGATCGATGATGGAGGTCTTCCCATGTGGGCTCATCCATGCTCATAATCTCCATGATTGAATCATCATAATGAAAAGTATGGAGTAGAGGATTAGGTAGGGATGAGGGCCGATGTAATGGCATAGAACCTGGGGTAGATGCCATTGAAGAGGGGTATCTGGTAGATCAGGTGCTGATTGGATGGTGTCATAAGTAGCTTCAGCAGGGCTGAGAGGCATCAAATATCCAATCAAATCCAAATGATCAGGATTGGGTACAACCCATTGGTTGGTCGAGTTGGAAGAATATGGGATCATAGACAAGTTCATGTTCATCGTGGCAACATGGTTTGGGGGATCTGGTGTTGGAAATACTCCCATGAGGGATGAATCTTTAAGGATTCCTACCCCCATACACTCATATATCTACAAAGAGTGTCCTAAAAGAGGGACATTATCCGTGGGATGAGTAGTGGTGTCAGGTGTACAAAAATATAACAGCTCGATAGTGACAATTGTCCCTTGGTGGGGAAATTGCACAATGCAGAAGACAGATGATGCGATCGTGGTCATGGCATAGAACCAGTTTCGACCAAGTAATAAGTTATAATCCAACGAGGCGATGACGACTTCCACGTTAATGGAAACATTCTTGCCTCCCAACTCTATGACTAATGATTGTAACAGACCGTGGGGTTGAAATCCACGTTTGTTGAATGCTTTCAATGTAGTGGGGGAATGGTTCAAATCGGGAGAGCCAATGTCTAGCCAACATGATAGCGACATAACAGAAGTAGAGTCTCCCTCGTCTAAGATAGTACGATGGATACTTTTCCAAGAAACATTGGTAACAATAGGAAACACTAGTTGGTGGGAAAGCCTCGGCTTGAAGTACTCTAATTTGAACATGATGGTGTTGGAGGAATCATGGTATACAACTCTTATAGAAGATAACAGGGTCTTACGTTCATTGGTGCAGGTTTGCAAGAATTCTAGCCTCAACATAGCATAAGGGGCTTGGGATATATCTTCTACAATGTTGTAGTTTTGAGCATCCCGAGCGTTCAGATTGAAAATAGATTTCCGAATCGTACTCTTGGGCGGATGCAATACTAAATCTGGTAAAGGTTTCTCTATGAAGAGAGGACCTTTAGGTGAAGGGATACTAGATGTAAACTAAGGGAGAGGATTTTTCAGTATTAAATCCATTAGATTCCTTCTCAGGAATAGAGTTGTGTGTGCGTGCCATGGTAAAAAAGTTGACTGTTTCGCTGCGCATAATGAGAACATGAGCAGTTGTGGATGGTTCTCCTTGAGAAGGAGGTGGTTTTTGTGTAATCATTTTCTGTTGTTGTGTGGGGAAGGGATTAGTTAGGACTGTAGGTGTGGTGTTTCATTTGAGAAACTTTTTCACTTCTTCACGATTTGGACATTCTTTCGTTAAGTGATCGTCACCACACACTAAAAAAGGATATTTGACCTTCCATTTTTGTTTCATGTCATCAAGATTATTTTTGGGATCCTGCTGGTTAGAAGACTTCTTGTATTTTCCTTTGTTCTTCTTTTTTCCATTGGATTTTTGAGGTGAAGTAGATTGAACTGAATTCACTTCCTAAGTACTGAGCACGTGCACGAGGTCTAAGTACTGAGCACGTGAAATATATTCTTCTTCCATAACGACCCCTCCCATATCCACATGTTTAGCTATGATTGGTAGTAATGACTTCATGAACCAATCAACAAGTAGTTGATCTAGAATGGGAGCTTTAATCAGATGCCATCTCCTTCTCCACTCATGGATATGATCAAAAATGTGAGTGGAGGTTGATTGTTGGAGGGACGTCAAAAGGTATGTGGTGTTTTCATAGAGGATCAGTAGCTGAAAATGAGTAAAAAAGGCCATGGCTAAAGATCAAAAATCGACAAAAGAGTGTGGTGGTAACTTGATGTACCACGTTGTGGCAGTGCCAGTAAGGGTTTGTTGAAACAACCTAAGACATATGGAATCATCCATTAAGGAATTGGAGGAGCACAAAAAATGATAAGTCATTACGTGGTTCTCAAGGTCCTCACCGGGTTTGCCATCAAATTTCGGAATGTCTGATGGTAACTTCACATGAATAGTTGGCCAATTGATACCATGTTGGATGGGATCATTGGTAAAATAGGACAGATCCAACAGATCTAACGTAACCAGAAATGGTAACTGTCGTTTTGGATGTGGATATCGTTAATATTGTTAAGGCATCTGGGTACCAGTAGGACCATGAATCAACTGATCATAGGGTCCTCCCATAGGGTTTTTTCCATATGGAGGTGGGCCTCCCAGATTGGGAGGTGGACCTAAAGGGATCCTCCTATGGAGTAAGGTGGTCCACCGCCAGAATACGAGGTTCCTCCAGGTGGATGTGGGACTGGTGGTGGGGGAGGAGGAAATACAGGTGGTGGGGGTGGTGGGGGTTGTCCGCCAGCTAGAGGTTCAGTTGGTGGAACATTATCATGACCCCATGGGGTGTTCATGTTTCCGGGATAGGGTAATCCAGGAAAAATATTTCCTAGATTTTTTGTCCTATAGAAACATTATGATTGCTTAGATATGTATGTCCCCATAGAGGTTGGATCCAAGTATATGGTCCCCCCATTTGATGTGCCCATGAAGGTTGTCCCATGGCTGGGGGTGAACTTCTAACCATGCTATAGTTCATGTGTGAATAATGTCCCCTGCTCATGTTGTGTCCCCTAACTGGATGGTTCCCCTCAGTTAGATTTGGTCCACTGACAAGGGGTTTCCCCACAGTTGAAAATTGTCCACCTATTGGAGTATGCCCAGTAAGCATATGTTGACCACTAATCGTAGTTTGAACCATACTCATTTGTTGACTACTAACTAGAGGATAAATTCCACTCAAAGTTTGAGGTGGGGGTTGTGTTCTATTAATGAAGTTAATAGTAGTTGAAGGTTTCCATCCTGTTGTTGGGGTCAAGTAAGGTGTTGAATCGTTCGAATGAATCTTAGGTGTACTAGATGGGAAATAGGGTTGACCTGGTTTGTAAGTGGTCATGTGTTGTGTAGATATTCTTGGTGAAGAAAAATACAAAGAATGTATAGGGGAATGATGTTAAAAAACTGTTACTTTTGGATTGGACCTAGGGGGAAAACTCTGGTGTCTAAGCTGGTTACCGAACATTCGTAAACGTTTGATAGTCTCATAAAATGGCGCGAGGAAGACGTCCTCTAGAATACAGGGAGAAAACCGCGTGGTGGATTTCCACCATCGGAAGTGAACCAAAATAGGAAACATGCTGACCTAAAGAGGTGTCCCAAAATGATGCAATTGGACCAAAAGCCGTCGATATCGGGTCATCTTGGGGAAGGCTGAAAATCCAATCTGTGGCTCTGGGATGTCCTTCAAGCGAATGATGAAAGGTTGTGTCATGTGGAGGAGTTTGTTCCACCAAAAAAGGTCCTGTAGGATCAATGATGGGTGGGTTTACAGGAGGAGAGTAGTTCACTCCTGATTCTAGGTAGACGTTCCTTCTTCACGTGACACATATGTTGTGGGTTGATCCATGGTTTCTCCCGAGTTCTCCTCCTGGTTAAGGGGATATTTAGGTGGAAAATTTAATATTCTATGGGATCTTCTTAAAGGTTTTTCAACCATGATGGTTGAAATAAAACTTCTCCTAAAGGTATCCTAAAAAATAAAAACACACTTCAAGACCTACTCAAGCTAAATCCACATGCAAACTGTGTGATAGATGGGATTCAAAAGTCAGGAACCTCACGGTATTATCAAGGCATCACAAATTGCGATATACTATAGTTTCCAATAGTTATACTCGGACCAATGTTTCAGAGCACTAACCAGGGAGGGTTAGGACCTTACCCATGACCGTATAACTCGAATACCTGGAAGTACATGCATAGTATCTCCCCGAGTGTTGTTCTCGGTGTATTTCCATGCCAAGAAGGCTAATGGTTAAATCAGATGGTTTCAGGAATCCTAGTGGGGTCTCCTGATATACTCAAGGTACGTGGGATATCCAATCCATAGTGGTGTTGTCTAATGCACAATCGTATGACAAGAGCCTTCCGATACACTGTTGAGTACGTGAAGTACCTTTATATATACCCAAGGGTACGTGAAAGTCCATTTGATATACCGACTGGTACGTGGAAGAACTACAAGCCCCCATGATGCAGTGTTGGAAAATAACGACAGCTTCCACGTTTTAAGACGTTGAAGCACGTCTCTAACCTAGCACACGAGTTTCTATAAAATTTTAACGTAGGATACCGCTTGATTTTAAGTTGTACGGTTAGGTGAATCCATGAAGTGTATACTTGGAATTTAAAAAAGATGCAAGATTAATCTATATGAAAATGCAAGTCTTTTTTTTCTTTTCTATGAAAACTAATTAAGGCAAGGAGAAGTCTTTTTGTTTTCTGATAATAAAAATGAACAAAGTACCCCTACTTTCTTTTAACCAAAATACTAAAAAAGTACTCTTTCAACAACCCAACAAAAATGAAAATAACTATCCAAATCAATTTTTTTTCTTTTTCTTTTCAACTTAAGCAAACCTATGAGCAAAAAATGAAAATAGGAATTTCCATTCCGAATGCAATCTCTCTAATTCTAAAATGACAATCAAAAGAAATGGAGAGAAAATAAAAAATACGAGAGTTTTCACGATCTTTCAAATACGATCTTTCAAAACCAAGAAAATATAAGCCAATAACAAATTTTTAGCTCTTTCAAAGGTCTTCCAAATAATCATTCCAAAGCATAAAAACTCTTCACACCAATTCCAAATAATGCACTTGAAATGGAGATAATAAGAAATTTTTATTTTCTAACTAATGCACTCAAAGTATCTGAGAATTATGCCACTCTTTTAACCTATGTTCAAATAACTAGAGAGTGTATGCTACTGCAATCTTCAATCAATTGGAAATTCTCGAAAAGTTTAATCACCCAAGATCTCAAAACAACACACAAAACCACACAAAATTTTGCAAAAACCACACTAACTAACTATTGGAGGGCTGAGAAGTCAGATTGAATAGATCAGGTAAACTGATAGGGAGTCACAAGACTGGATGTGCTCATGAGGGATTGAAATTTCCCACTACGAGAGATACACTCGCTTGACTAGCTAGGAATCAAATAAAACTCAAACTTCAAAAACAAGCAAAGGACAAAACACGTTGTGTCTAGGAGGTTCTATGACTATCAAAGACAACCCATAGAGCTTAATAAATAAAGCCAAAAATAAAATTGAGATATCTTTCAACTTATGCACCAAGTTATGAAGGGCGATGCGCCCTACAAGGGTACACCAAAGCGTTGGACGCCCATCGACGTGCTCTGCACACACAGGAAGTGCATCAACGTAGGTTGTAAAATGGCAGAAAACGTCTGCGATGCAGGCTTCTTTAAGGAAAAGTGTGTCAGAGTAACATTGACGCAGAAAATGAATTGCCCAGGTGCGTCGGGCGGGATCCAAGAAAGAAAAATGAAAAATTCTCAAAGAATAAAAAGATAAATGGGTCAATAAAATTCCCAATCAGATTTTGGATGACCCAGAAGCTCTGTGATAAAAAAATTACAAGCAAATCAAAAATATGGGATACCTATCCCCAATGGTGTCGCCAATTTTGTTAATGGACAATTTGTAAGGGCAAACACAAACAAATGTCCCTAGTCTGAATGGTTCAGATCTAGAACAAAACACATACACAACACAAATAACTTTACTAGATTGATTGAATTGAAAAGTAAGTCAAGAAACAACTCACCTTATGAATGCAACTCCTTTCTCCTTGTTTGATCCAACTCCTTGATATTCAGTTCTCGCTGCAAAACAAGATGAAACAAGTAGAAACAAACAAGTAGTGAAAGCATATGATTATGCATCAATCTAGATTAGAATTCAAAGAAGCCAATCCTAAACATTATAAAGACAATAAGTTTATGGAAATGATTTGTATTAAATGTAATTATAGAAAGTACAAAGAGAGAGGTGTTACAACCAATGCTTTGATGCCGTAACTCCTTTCCAACAATCCTAGCCTCAAAGATCAAATCTTTTCCTCCTATGGATGAAAAGGATCTCCTAGTAGAATTTCACCAGCATGTAGGTACTCTATCCTTCCTCTCTTAACAATGGAGAGGGTGTTCATATTTATAGGCCAAAAGGGATAATAGAGGTTGGGGATTTAGGGGAGAAGCTTAAGGGATCATCCCACTAGGTAAGGGGATCAAATGCCACCTTTCCTGGCATGTAGGGATAAGCCTCCATGAAACCCAATGTTCGAGAAGTCGCTTGAAGCTTCTCTTTATCCATTTTAACCAATAGAAACACACCTTGCACAAAGGTAACTCACGTCATTGGAAGGGTGACGCCTCTTGTGCAAAGGAAACGTGCATCACCGATGCACTATGTCAATGTGCAGAGCGCGTCACCTAAGGTCTGACGCACCTTTCCAGTGAGCAAGTTGCGTTGGTGTGACAACAAAAGTTAAAGGGATAGACATCAACTCTTCTTTTTGTCTTCTAGCCCAATTGATTTAGGAATCAAGGCATATAGAGGACACATAAATCATGATGACGAGAATTTGGTGTAACATTCGACTATCCCAAACATGAAACTAAGGATTTGCACACATTAATTAGTCTACAATTCAATTGACTGGACATAAGTTTGTGACCTTGAATCAAATAATGGAGTATGAATACACAATATCATAGATGCCTAAATAAATATCAGGAGGTATTGCAACTATCCATAGGATCGAGTGTGATTTCCCCTAATAGTTTTACATGATAAGTGATGCCACCTTCTACACATCTGTAGCTTTTTACTTTGGCCAATAAACTATATTATCGATGACAACAATCCACCAAAAACCATGAAAGTATTTCAAGCAATGAGAAGACATCTTAAAATTCACACCATATAAATCGTATCATGCTAATCTTCGTACTAAGCTTGTTGAACACATCAAACCATGCCACTTTGTAGTTTTGAATCATCTTATAATCCATTTTCGATAAAATTCATGTGCAATAGATGCTAGAAAGAGTGATTATCATTCGATTTGATATGAAAATGAAAAAAAATGAAAACATAAGAACTCCATGAAAATATAATTTTAAACAACTTAAGGATTGAGCTCATTAATGCGATCATAATGTGACATTTTAGTTACTATCGTAATCTTCTTTTGGCATTGAGAATGAAATATACATTGCTAACGGGACCAACCAAGAGACAATAGAAGCTCATATAAATTCATGCCCCATCCACACCTCTCTCATGTCACTCACAATGCCCCATACCTAATTTAATTATTAATTAAGCAATGCACACACATTAGACAAAGAGGAAAAATTAAAAATAAGAACATCATATGCTCAAAATTCCAGGACTACTAAACTTTAACATATTTGGATCCATAGAATAACACAATATCATATGTACTTATCAAATGCAACATAAATATAATCATATTATTTATTCATGTCTCATCAACTCAATCATCCTAGGGTCAAATACAATCTATTTCTTCCTAGTTATTTTTGTTTGTTCAAAAAATCCATAAGAGTGATGTTTTTATCATATTCTTGATGTTGTTCTCTCAATTGGTGCAGCTATTAAGAACACAAAACATGCCTCCCCCCATTCTAAGTATAATTTCCCACATCTAGTAGAAAAGAAAACCATTTAAAGTCAACAAGTTCATTATCAACATAAAAATATAATTTATTATTGATGAATGTCCAATTTAAAGTTTATAATAGACATAATTCCCATCATTAATAGTTGTTGCATTAAACACTAAGGTAGGGTTAAATTTTGGTTAATCACAACTAATAACCTTAATAATGGGCGCAACATCTATAACAAGATAAATATATGTTTAAAAACAAATTCTCATATTTAAAGTTAAATTTAATGACCAGCATTATACATATGTACACTCATCTCTCATGCATGTTCTTGATCTCTAGAACCCTCATCACAGATGATGTTCTCATAATCACGAATAATATTATTTTTTGGTTGAAATAACATTTTGTGGTGTTCCACCCAACACACCTAGACATAGGACAAGAAACCACTAAACTAGGCATTAAAATTATGGTTCTCAAGAGACTAGTACGTTGTTATTAATCCCAATGGAGAAAGGAATCCCATAGAGGCCCATAATTATATAAGGTTCTTTTAGGAGTGCAATAATTAAGATGAAGCAAAATTTATACATGCATGGGTTAATAGATTTCATGGCATCCAAGTGCCATATTCATAATTAATCATAAACACACATAAAACAAGCAAATACATATTTCCATAATAAAAAATGTTATTAAATTGCAAATTCATAAGCAATGATATAACACTTATCTTTCAATAGAAGATAGTCCAACAAACTAATTATGTATGAGTAATTTTCCACCCAGCTATAGGCATCTAGTGCAGATCCTACTTGCAAGTCAGGGTATGAGGCCACTAGGGTGAAGTGTTGAGAAATATAGTTCAGATAGGAACTTCTACATGGGTTCAATGTGAACATGTTGGAAGTGGTTCAAGATAATTATATTTTATAATTCACTTTAATAAAATGTGAAAAGTCATATATTTAGTTGTTGAGTCTAATAAAGTGTACTTACTGCATTAATTATTTAGACTATGATTGATCTTAACCATACATCTCACTAAGAGAATATGGTTTTGTTTTAGCACAAGTATAAATATAGGCAAATATAGATATTTCATTAATATTTTTTGTCAAATAAGGACATCAATTGAAAGATAGGCTAAGAGCATAACACATCAATTGGGTTTAGAAATATTGTACAATAGATCCGTACTATCATATGAATATGTAAAGTACAATACAATATTGTACAACATGCCATACAATTGTACAAAATACTATATAATGGAAATAACAATTTTCCTAGTCCTCATGGATTTTGTTCACCATGTAGATTCTAGGTTTTAGTAGCTATGGAGTTTTCCTTATAAACTTTTATTAGGAATGATAAGATGAAAGGATAAATTTCTAGTGTATGTGTGTAATTTTTTTATGCTTATGCTATTTTTCCAACTATTGTGTGATTGTTGTCATGTGAAGAATTTAAATTTATGCAATTAAATGGTAGATTTGTTTGGTTGAGAACATAAGGACAACAATCACCTAGGTTAGGAATATTTACATTGTATCAAATCCTCTCTAATTGAGGATTTGAAGAGTCTATGGTAGTAGATCAATTGCTGGAACCAACCACTAGGAACCGGGACCACTAGTTAAAGGGTTTTAGAGGTAGTGCTTATGTACCTATTATATTTGAGAGTTTGTGTGTTAGAAATCAAATATGGAATTAGATTAGAAGGTGCCCTAAATTTCCAATATTGGAAAGTCAGAGTGACTCTCTTATTGGAAGATAATGATCTCTGGGATATCATTAAGACTATAGTGACTTCGTCGATAAATACACATAATTTGGCAATTCACCAGAAGAAGGAAGTGAAATCCAAGAGGATGATAATGGATGCTATAAAGGATCATTTGATCCCTCATATATTTTAGAAGAATATGGAAAAGGATATGTTTGATGCCATGGTTAGAATTTACTAGAGAGAGAACATAAATAGGAAGATGATATTGCATAATAGACTAATATCTGTTGAGATGAAAAGGTCAAACACAAGTGCTAGTTATTTGATGTAGGTCATGTATATTCATGATCAATTTGCAATAGTTGGAGAGAATATTGAAAAAAGAGAAAGTGAATTAGGAATTGTATGGTTTCTCAGCTCAATGGGAAACATTTGTCTAGGGTATTTGTGAGAATATTCCCTCCTTTGAAAGACTATGAGATGATTGAATCTAGGAGGAGACTCAAATAGAGTCAAAGGTCAACAAGTATGGAGGTGACAGTGACCATTTCCTATTTGGTCAAAAGAAGAAGGGAATAGGTAAAGGGCCTAGCTAGGGTAAGGTAAGAGTGAGGAGTGAATATTATAGCGAAGGAAGAATGACTTGAGTAAATCAAGAGATTCATATGTCATAATCATGATCATTATGCATCATAGTGTCTAGAAAAGAACAAGGGTAAATGGAGTAGAATAATAATCAAGTAACAACCTCTATTCAAAATAATACGAACAATTTTTCCTCTAGTTCAAGAAGTATTTCTCAATGGTACCTTTCATTTATTACAACATAGTTCTAGGGTATGCATTGTGTTGTAGCTTGAAATATCATGCATGATTAAAGCCTCAAAGAATAAATCTATCCCAACTATAACCTAGAGGTTTTACCCACTATCACCTCAATAACCACCTCTCTACTCTTTATGTTGGCTCTCCTCCAATTCAAGGGGGGATTCTCTAGGGTTAGGATTTATTGGTTATGGAAATAAAAGAAAAAGGTGATTTGAAGAGTTAACCTTCGAAAAATGTTAGGTATTTTTGTAGTATAGATAAGAAAAGGGGTGATGGGAGGACCATGAAGACTAGTGCCAATCCCTAGAGAAATGGAGTCAAGGGAAGATAGTCTAACAAAGGGGTAGTTAATGAAAGGTTAGGTTAAATAAGATATATTTACAAATGGTAGAAATAAACCCTAGAATTCTATAAAATGAATGTAGATAACACTTAAGAGATCCCATGCGGTGCCAACTCATAACAATGTTTAACTAGGGAATGCCTCATACAACGAAATATCACAAGTTCTTACTCTATAAATATGACTCAAAATATTACAAAGTTACAGATTTTCCCTTCTTATGTCCCTATTAACAATTTATAGGTTATTATACCATTCATTAGAAACAATAGAAATAAGAACAAGGAAGCCACACTTTGAATTGAAAAGAAAACCCTTACCCTTCAAGCTACTCCATGAAATATATTTCAATTACGCTCCAAAAGTGAGAAGGCTCTCAAAATATAGCCATGAGTTCAAATAAGGAATATGCTCTCTTTATATAGGAGAGTATATCAACTTCCTTTACAATAAAATAGTCATAAATTCCTTAGATCTAACCTAGGGTGGAGTAAACAAATACACAACTGCACTACTTAGCTAAAAATACAATAAAAATGAGTGGTCAATGCCAAATGTACAAGTCTCCATTAAGAGATATTCATGAAAAAAGGATCACATTGTTGAATATTGTGTAACTTCATAAGCTATTCTTGTTGTATTGTTATTGTAATTCCTTAGCGAATTATTCATATTGTAATTGATCATGTAAAAACGCTAAAAGAAATCAAGTAAAATAGTCAAGTCGGCCCCACAGAAATCAATGGGTAAACTGCCCCAAACAATGGGAAGTATGCCCTAAACAATGGGAAAAACTTCCCCAGTTAAGTTGGCCTAGTTAGGTAAAAATGTCATTTTGTGACTAGTATAAATAGAGTGGACCCTAGCCCATTTGGCACATCACTCACTCAAGCAAGTTCGCATGAGTAGAGAGAGAAATACAAGTTCGCTTGGGAGAAAGAGCAGCTGCATTAAAGACATATTATCTTGGGTTTTCTATCTTATGCTATTATAGGGATCTTTGTGTGAAAGAGGTTTTTCTCTTGATTTACATTGTACTTGTGACGAATCTATATTGAAGACATTTTGCTGGGGTTTTGCCGTGAGAGGGTTTTCCTAGGGTAAATCTTTGTGCACTCTTGTTTATGCTGTGCTTGTCTATCTTTCAGTGATCCTATTGTATATGGTTATTATGATAATATATAAATTGTTTGAATATCTAACTTAACATCCTTGAAGTATCAAAATTCTAACATGGTTTTAGAGCTAGCCTAAAAGAAGACTTTGTGCAGTTGAAACTGTCGGAAGTGAAAACTAGGTTTTTCTATTCTGAAAGATTTTCACCATAGATTGGCCTGAAAAGGATGACAAATAAATTCTCCCTAGGAGGGTGCATTTTTTTGTGAAGATAGATTCTGTATTAGACAATTTTGAATTTTGGCCTAGTCACTATTGCTTGGGAAAAATAGGGCATCATATTTTTGATATTTTTGTCCATAGATTTAGCTGAAGGAAAGCTTTTCTCAACTCATATTAGGGAGGCACATATTTATTTCAATTTAGATTTACAAGATTCCGATGTTGGAAAATTAGGCTTTTTGTAACAAACCCTATGTCAACCAGTAAGAAAATTTCAGAAGGCATTAAAGCAAGCACTTGGTTGGAGCATCTCTATTGGTAAGCACTATTATATTTATTTCCATTTTAGGTTCTCATTTTATCAAGATGATAAACAACACCAAACTTACTTGAGGATAAGATTGAAGGAGGTGATAACTTCTGAGCCTGGAAGTATAGAGTACTTCTCATTCTATAAGAGAATGATTTGGACAACTATGTTAATGAGGAAGTTGTAGAGCTAGAGGGAGATGAATACAAGGCTAAAAACAAGAAGAATATGGTTGGGGACAAAAGGATCATTGTTGACTCCATCAAGGATCACTTGATCCCCCATGTTTCATCCATGAAGAATTCGAAGAATATGTTTGATGCATTGACTAAATTGTATGAAGGAAAGAACATTAATTGGAAAATGACCTTGAGAACTCAACTCAATGGCATGGAGATGAAGAACTTAGAAAGCATACAATCCTATTTCACAAGGGTCTCCCATATGAAAGAACATCTAGAAGCTATTGGATATAATATTGAAGAAGAAGAATTGGTGATGACTACATTGAATGGTCTCCCAAGATCATGGGAATGATTCATACAAGGAATTTGTTCTAGAAGGAAGCTCACCAAATTCAGTAGGCTATGGGAGAATTGTACACAAGAGGAAGCAAGAATTGAAGCCAAAGAAGAGAATATGGGTGAAGATTACATTGAAGCCTTAGCAGCTCTTGTAAATAAGGAAATGAGCAAGAAATCATATCACTCTCACAAGAAGCCTAGAAGATTCCAAAAGAATCATAGATCTCATAAGGACTACTCGAACTACATATATTACACTTGTGATGTAAATGGACATCTTGCAAGAGATTGCCCCAAAAATAAAGGCCATACCAAGAAAGGAAAGAAGAAGATATATCATGATCATGCTGCAGAAGATTATGAACCAGTTAAGAAGAGAGAAAGGGAAGATTCCTCAAGTGATGAAGAATATGTTTTGAAATTTTGATGATCCAATAGTAATTGGAGAGCAATAGGGAGGCTTGTACAAATTAAAAGGCCAACCAGATCAAGCATTGATTCATGACACTATGGAACTGTTGGCCAGATTTTCTGACTAAGGCCAACTAAGGAGAGTCAACCCACACAAGTTGCTTAATACAGCTTCCGGTGTGTTTGATTTGATGGATTCTCACAGGTTCAAGGTCCTTCTACATTTGAATTGATGCTCTCGAAAGAGTCTCTAAGTTTTTCGGTAATTTATCTATGTTCTAACTAACCTAATTTGATCCTAATAATTTACAGCTGCAATTTTACAAATAATAACAACCAAATTATAAATTGAAATCTAATCTAATTTAACTATTCCTATCTTGTCCAAGAGAAAACTATTTACTATGCTAACTGTTCTGTGGGAATATAGATGATAAAAGCTAAATGACATAACCTGAGAAAAATAATCAAAGTCAATATCATAAGTAACTCTCAGTTCAGAAATTACATTCACATTTCAAGAATAACGAACATAAATTATTTATCACTCTAAAAACATAAAATGTCATAGAACGTGTTAACTGCTAACATCTTAACATTTGAAATTCATAATGATTGATTGCTTGAATAAGTACCTGTTATAAACACATATATTTCAGTGAGGCAAACCAATATAATAAAATATAAGCAAATCTAATTAATGAAATTAACTAAATATGACTCATACAATAGCTAAATCAAACATCAAAACTTGAGTTTGTGCTTCGAGCAATTCATTAATGATTCACAGAATTATAACAAAGTATAACTATAGGTGATAATAATACAAGAAAACCATATAGAGTATATATCATAAGTATTCAAACAACTTAGTTCGAAATGATACCAAGTTTTGAAAAGTGCTTGACAGTACTACCGAGATAAAATCTCAAAAAGAACTCTTCAGCACAATAAGTGTTTTGACTCCAAATGAGAACAGTATTCTTCACATACTCAAAGCCCCTTTCTTCAGAACAAAATGTCTCTTATATATCCCCCCCCACTAGCTATCAATTAACATATGAGTCATTTAAAACGTATAACTACTTTTCTCAAAATAACATAATCAGAACTGACTCATTATGATATGAAATGTCGTTACTTGACAGTTGTTGACATTCAGAACGACATCATGAAGTCGACATTAAACTAAACATTCTAGGAACTAGTTGAGGTTGATGATGTGGGGGATACAATGGACTTACTGGACAATGCCAGCTATGCAAAAACATGCCAAAGTCTTTATCACGTCCATGAATCAAGGAATTGTTTTGAGCGAATATGGGAAATGTGAAATCGAACAAGTTGAAGTTGATCAAACAACAACATCTGGATGAATTTGGAAATAAGAGCATCTTCAAAAGAGATCATTGTAACAACCTTCAGAAGTCACCAAAATATCCAACTATTCACTGATGCCATCGGATAAGCGTAACCGGTAAAAGAAATCAAACCAACAGGAACCAACTTCAAAATAGATAGCCCTTCATTATTGAAAGAATGGATGAACCACAACAAAAATCCGATAATATAGGGTACCTGTGATACATAAAATAATTTTCATAAATATTATGATCACAGATAAATTAATGACAAGAAATTAATATCGACACTCCTATAGAATATCTGATTCTACAGGGGTGTCTATGACAGCTAACCAATCTTAATTGAAGAGCTCGAAAACTTACCTTGCCTGTATAAACAAAAATCATCAAAACAAAATTTATTAGTGATGACTAGGTCTCAACGGCCAATTAGATACCAACAACTCTTCTTGATTATGATAATATGGCTTTCAGTTTAAGCACCTTCTTTTTACGTTGTTTATCATTTTTGATTAATTGTTCATTCGAAATAGTCAACAATTTCTTCATCGATTTATATTTATCTTTATTTGTTTTTTAACTTATGCCATCTGTCGACCCACATCAACAGTTCATTCTTCTGTCGTTGCAATTCTACTTTCAAAATGATGGAAAATTATTCATAATCTTTCAATTCATCTTCTAGGTGACTGATATTATGCTCAAGGGGGATCCTAACAGACTGTGTCACAACTTTTAAAGTCTCATCTGAAGAATGTCCATCATCAATCAATGGTTTACATTGAGCTTCTTGCTCAAGTTTCCCAAATGGCGATGAATTACCTATCGATGCTCCTTTGGGAAATGCATAGGAACTATTATGTTCCATGCTTTGTTTGTGTTAGAAATCATTCAATGGATTTTCATGAAAGGGGAATTCATCTTCACTATCACTGTGGATCTCGTTGTTTATCATTTTTGATTAATTGTTCATTCGAAATAGTCAACAATTTCTTCATCGATTTATATTTATCTTTATTTGTTTTTTAACTTATGCCATCTGTCGACCCACATCAACAGTTCATTCTTCTGTCGTTGCAATTCTACTTTCAAAATGATGGAAAATTATTCATAATCTTTCAATTCATCTTCTAGGTGACTGATATTATGCTCAAGGGGGATCCTAACAGACTGTGTCACAACTTTTAAAGTCTCATCTGAAGAATGTCCATCATCAATCAATGGTTTACATTGAGCTTCTTGCTCAAGTTTCCCAAATGGCGATGAATTACCTATCGATGCTCCTTTGGGAAATGCATAGGAACTATTATGTTCCATGCTTTGTTTGTGTTAGAAATCATTCAATGGATTTTCATGAAAGGGGAATTCATCTTCACTATCACTGTGGATCTCAACAAAAATAGGCTCTCTATTTTGCTTGACAGTCTTCGGGATAGAGAGGCTAGTCATGCTTCTAGCGAATCTTTGATTCACTGAATCAAACCTATTCGTAACCATATTCGAGGTTTCAACCTACTGTGTACTTTTACTATCGCACTTGTGGTTTATATCATCTTCCTCCATCACTTTCTTACCTTTCTGTGTTATTTTATCAGGCTACGAATTACAAGGGGCCGATTTGACGGGGTTTTCACGAGACAGGGTATTGCATTTTCTCTTGACTGCAATATTTTATCTATGCTGTTAAATAGGGTTTGGACCACTAGGTTCTTCTTGTTATATTACCAATCATATTTTATCAAGTCCCTCATGCTCTTCTATAGGGAAAATTTCCTCATTAATATCAAACTTAGGAGGCTCCCTTCGCTTTGGGCAAGTTTTGGGTAAGCAGGTAGGCCAGAATTGAGTTAACCAGAACTTATTATCACCTAGAAACTCATCCCATGACCTACCTAACGAAACTAACTGGTATTGGACTAACATTTTGATTAAGCCATGATGAAACATGCTCTGGTCTTGATTCCCAGTTGTATTCTGAACAACGACCGTCATTTTTTTTAAACTATGTAACAAAAAGAAGGGCAAATTCAACTTTGACCCTTTCAAGGCCATAAGAAGCCGGAGATGATATAAATGCACATGGGAGAAGTGGCCATCACAAGTAATATACCTGGCTATGACTTCGAAGGGGATATGCCATTGAGACTTCAAATACTTAGCAGGAAAGATGAATTTGAGGTGCACATCATATAGAGACAAGGGAAGAAGAAATTGCTTCCATTTCTTTTTATCCATCTTTGTTCCTTTGAATTAGCGCTCTCCTATATTCTATGGAAGATTCGTGGCTTTCGAAATAAAATATTCATCCACATTTAACTATAAATCCTCAATCTGGGAAACATTTCCGTCAAATGTGAGGGTGAACTGTCGAGTTACCTCTACGTGATGTCCACTGAAACACCGAAAGAATGACCCCCAACCAATTTTCTCAAACATCGCTTTGGATTTCGGTTCGGCTTCTAACATTTCAGGGCTCGAGACCTCGAATCGACTTAATGGTGCCATTTGTTCAACCATAGGTTCCTGTCTTGAGAATGATTCAAAGGGAGTTGTAAACATAGAGGGGATAGGAGTCCAAGATTCTACAGACATAATGAAACCCTCACTTGGTTAGATTGCAAACATGACTAAAACCTAAGTTTTCTCACAACAATCATGATTCAAAAATCGAAAACACTGGATGATATGATAATGACAAATAAAACCTTGATAAGGCCGATCATATAATTCAAGTGATGGATTTTATACATGGGGTTATTACATTTTGACATCTGTACGATAGGATGAGAGATGTCATATCTCTGTACCACGTTCCATGATTCACCATAAATCATTAATCGCAAGGAAAATTGATCATAGTACCATTTCCACTATTAGCATAATAACAACTAATAGTTTATAATGATAACCATCGAATGAATTTAGTAAAAACCATAGGTTATAAAAATAAATCTTACTAACACTATTACTTTGAATCAATGTAATTTATGAAATAATCATCATATCAAGTCTAATAATCTTAATGAATCCAATGAGATGAGATTATCAATTGTATAAGATAAAAACCATGATTTTCATGATGATAGGTATGTAAGAAATATAGGATCGATAATTCAACTTCATTATAGGCAAGAGTGTCAATCATTTCATAAAAACCATATGGATTAATACCAAAATACCATTGCAGCATAATTGTATATAGTCGAAAACACTTATAAAATTATATTAAAATGACTATATAAAAAAAACAGTAATTAACAACTGTAGATTCTGAATAGTGCTTAGAGAATTACATAGATATAGAATTAACAATAGAATCATGATCAATGTTTTAGTTTTCCTTTTTAATTAGGAGTACCTTCAGAATCAAAGATTCTGAAGATACTTTGTAAAATAGTATGTGTATCAATGACTCTTGATTGATTATTCTAGATCAATCATTCATTTTCTTGATCTATTTATTTTCTGGTAGTGTAGGATGTAGAAAATAAGAGGAGGTTGTTGGTCTTGCCAACAAATGGCGGCGTACCTGGGTGTACCAGTTATCTATGTTTAACCTCTTTTGGTAAATGGAGAATAAGTGCAGTTACTTGCATGTATTGAAAAACTGAATCCTCGTTCTCTTTATGAATAGACAACACTTTTACTTTATTATAAATTAGCCACTGCAACTAGTTTCGGCCTTTATTAGTGGTTGGGATCATCGAGTGGCACACTTGGTCTCGAAAATTATAAACATGGTAAGGGCATCTAATCACTACTAAGCATCCAAATAAAATAATCATTAATTTCCAGTGAACGAATGTAGCGATAAATTTTCTGATAATGGCCGATAAACCTGTTCCATCCATGATTTGATTAAACAAAGATGTATGCATTTTACTCCCTTTTTTCTTCAACATTTTTTTTAAATTCAGTTATTTACATGGATGTAATGAGAAGCATTGCCTTAGTTTGGTGACTAAATAACAACAATGTCATTCATAAGAACCATATGAAATGAACAGGCTAGCTCATTTATGAGACTCCCTGTCTCCCGACCCGAGGATCGAAAGCCATTACCCTGGTTTGATGACCAGATATAGAAATGTCTAACATATGATACCCATGATCCTGAACAGATCGGTTCATTACTGAGATCTTCCTCTTCTCAACCAGTATTGAAACAATTTACAAATTTGGATTTTATGATGTTTGGTTTAGGACTACTATCTTGACTTGGTGACCAAATATGGCAGCACCATTTACGAGGCTTATCCATTAAAAATAGGTTGGCTCATTACTGAGACCTCCTATCCCTTAGTTTTTCAACTAGGGGCCATCTCCTTGGCTAGGTGACCAAATATGGGATGTTGGACTGATAATACTGATGAACATGGTCAGGTTGGCTCATTACTGAGACCTCTTGTTCTTCAACCAAACCATTTTAAGCAATTTAATATTACACATTGACCTTACGAAAGGAACATGCCTAAAAGACTCTTCAGATTACGGGATTGGCTTAAAAAACAATTGGCAATATAGATTTATAAATTTTTTGAAATGCTCTCGCTTTGAGACGGTGACCTACATGTTATTATAGTTACCACATCCCAATTTTTAAAAAGGAAGGCCGAGCATAATTACAGTGGCAAATATTTTGGTATAACTGCTGATTAGTTTAAAATATGAGTGCCCAGTTCGAACATAGATAAGGCTAGTAGCTAAATCTATGTCCAATCATATCAAAACATAGAAATAAGATATCACCAAGCCGTCCTTATTTATTTACATAATCCTTCCCTGGAGGTGGATTCCACGTATATACATAAAAAAGATGAATCCTCAAACAGTGGTGATTTGATTTCAGGATCGGAATTTATCCTTTTTCAAAATTGATCCTGATTAACCAGATTCTAGGTTTATGGGATGTGAATTTGAATACATATGAGGAACGAAAACAATGAATTGTATCCTAAGATTAACTTATTCAAAAAAAACCGTAATATGAGATAAAAGGAAAACTAGACAAGAATATCGACAAAATATGTACAAATCATGAAATCCCATGTGAATTATTCAAAGTATTTTTTTAAGATCAGTCCATTTATCAGAAAGGTTTTAGACTGGACTTCTAAAGTTTGAAGCCTAAAAGTGCTTGGTCCTATTTTTTCAGCAATAACATAAGGTCCTAGCCAAAGGCGTTGGAACTTAGTATGATCACCCTTGTCTTCATGTGCCTTATCCCAATTCAAAACTAAATCTCCTACTTGTAAGTCCCTGTTAGAGGTCGTGTCTTGGTCGAACCAAGATTTTACAATCTATTGGCGTTGGAGGAAATGTTGTTTGGATTTCTCCCTGTCTTCTTCTAATTTGATTAATGTGTTTACCTTCTGTTCCATGGAAGGACATTTTTCTTCCTGAACGGATTGTGCTAATTGTAAAGAGGGTAAGAACAGATTGAGAGGGAGAATGGATTCAGTACCATAAAATAAAAAGAATGGTGAATTTCCTATTGCAGATTTGGGAGTCACTTTATCTGCCCAAAGTGCATCAAACAAGGCAGTGTGCCAATTTATGTGGTGTGTGGCAATGGGTCTTTTCAGAATTTTTAATAAATTTTTGCTAGTGGATTCAACTAAGCCATTACCCTGAGGGTAATAACTTACAGAATATATGATCCTGATACCTTTCTATAAAGCAAACTCCGTCAATTCCACGGAGGATCAATAGGAAGGATTATCAAAGACTAAGGATTCTGGTACACCAAATCTGGTAATAATAAAAGATTCTAAAAAAAGACAACCTGATTGGTGTTTACCATGCACAAAGGTATAAATTCAGCCCAACGAGTAAAATAATTAGTAACAGTGATGACATACTTGTGTTTCATGGATGAAGGTGGATTGATTGGTCCAACTATATCAAGGCCCCACTGCTAAAACAATCTTTCCACTGAGACTAGTTGTAATTGGAAAGCAGGATTTTTCACTCTGCCAGTGGTTGTTTGATAGTCTTGACATTTCCTTGCGTATGCATGAGAATCTCTAAACAGGGTAGGCCAATAATAACCAGCCCTCAGCATTTTATGTGCAATGGTGTCACCCCCAAAATGACCACCAGCAGGGCCAGAGTGCAATTCTTTTAACACCGACTCAATTTCGTCTTTCTCAAGACAACGAAGGAGTACACCATATGATTTTTTTCTAAAAAGGACATTATTTATCAACTGATAAGGGGATGATTTTAATCTTAGCGCTTGTCTTTTCTGGGTTCTAATTTATCTGGAGCACTCCCCGTTTCAAGAAAAATTCTTGTATCCGAATACCATGAATTTGGTGAAGGAGGGATAAAATAAATTTCCTTTTGCAGCATAAAATCATGAATAGAAATTTCAGATTTATCTATAGGAAAATGTGATGATTCATCAGCTAATCTACAAATAAATTTCCCTTTTATCACTTTGGAAGGCTTAATTTCAAGGTCATACTCTTGAAGGGCTGCCATCCAAGGGGCTCTTTTTTCTCCCAATTCCTTTTGTACTAATAAATTTCTGATAGTAGGATATGGGACCACAACTCTAGTTCTATATTTTAAGAGGTAAGGGCGAAAATGTTTCACTGCTTTAAAAACAACAAAAGCTTGTTTTCCAACTTGATGATAGTTCAATTCTGCTCCTTTAAAGCTGGAACTCATGAATGATATGGGAACTTCATGTTCTTGCTAATTTCTCTGAGTCCAAACAACGGCATATGAAATGTTTGACGCAAAGGTATAAAGGGTGAATTCCTTACTAAAATCAAGACTTAGGAGAGAAGGAGCTTCAAATATAGCTTCTATAATTATCTTGAATGACTCTTTTTCATTATTACCCCAACCAAAGTTGGCATCCTTTTTAATCATATTTTGCAATGGACAGACAATTTCAGAAAAAAACTTGGAATAAATCGTCTAATGAAATTAAATTTTCCTAACAAAGACTGCATGGCTTTCTTATTTGAAGGGTAAGCAATTTTGTAAATAGCTTGGGTTCTTTCAGGTTCAATTATAATCCCGTCTTTAGAAACCACGAAACCTAAAAGGATTCCTTGTGTAACAACAAATATCGTTTTCTTAGGATTAAGTGATATCCCAAACTTCCTATAGCGTTCAAAGACCTTTCTAAGATGAAGGATGTGGTCAAGTCGATGTTTTGTGAAGACTGTAACATCATCGAGATAAATAACTACAACATGGTTGATTAGACCCCTGAATGTTATATCCATAACTCGCTGAAAGGTGGCACCAACATTAATCAAACCGAAGGACATTTTCCTATACACATATGTTCCCCACGGAGTTCTGAAAGTAGTTTTCAGTTGGTCAGTGGGAGATACTAATATCTGATTATAACCCAAGAAACCATCAATTAATGACATCATTTCGGATCCGGAAACCTTTTGGATAATCTGCTCCATAGGGGGCACTGGATAATTGTCTTTTTCCGATGACCTGTTAAGGTTACAAAAATTGACACAAAGTTGGATGTCACCATTTTTTTTTTCAAACTGGTACTAAGTTGGCCACCCATTGAGTATGGAGAATTGGGAATATGATTTTAGCTGTTAAGAGTTTGTTTAGCTCTTTCTTAACTATCGGCTCTAGTGTGGGGTGCATCTTTCTAAGTTTTTGCTGAAATGGTTTCGAGGGTGCTTTCATTGGAATTGCATGCTGCATACTATGTGGATTAAAGGTTTTAAGGTCGTCATAGGTCCATGCGAATATGTCTTTATATTCCTTGAATAATTTTACAAAAGATGATTTTTCTAATGAAGAACAATCCGTCCCCATTTTAATTTTGCGGGTCTGAATCTGTCCCTAAATTGACAGTCTCGTATTTCATACATGAACTATTTGTTTTACAATTTGGAACAACCTTGAACTTATCCTATAAATAATAGAATTTCTCCAATCTTAAAATAGAAGCAGGCATAGATTTTACCGTGTCAAGATCCTTTTCTATTGAACAATGAGGATGTATTACCGAAAAATTTCTTAAGTCCTCATCATGAGTGATCTCATCAATCACAACATATTTTAAGGTATCTTATCCTGTCAAAAAATTTAAAATATGTGCATCATCGTCAAACACACGCCAATTAGTAATGTTATCTGGGATTGTCAGACGAAAAATTAATTCAATTGAAAAAGTATTTGGTGAAAAATCTTTGGATGGAATCAATCTAGAAGCTACGTTAGCTAATAAATCAACTTCTTGATTCTGAAATCTTGGGATCGAATTAATGTTAAATGCTTCAAATTTAGAAATAAGATTCCATACTTCCCTTTGATAATCCCGGAGGTGTTCAGAAACACAGTGGATTGAATTACGTACCTGTCGGACTATAATTCTTGAATCATCGTAGACCACTAAAATTTTGACATTCAAGTCTAAGGCTTTCTTCAAACCTTGAATAAGTGCTTCGTACTCTGCAATGTTATTAGTGCAATTGAATTCTAATCTACAAGATATATAATTTGTGTTCCCTTGTGGATCTAATAAGAGGCAGCCTACACCTTCTCCTTCTTTATATTTCGATCCATCAAAATAAAGTGTCCAAGGTAATCTATTTAAAATCACTTTACTGTCGATGATATGTACATGCGTTTCATTTCTTACATTATTTGCATCAGCTTTTTTATATCTCCTGGTTTAATAAAAGTTGAATTGGAAATTTCAGATTGCTGAAATGAATTTGTAAATGGCGAATTTTCAGCCTTTAAGTTTCCAAAATCTGCTTCATAAGAATAATTCCCCATAATGGAATCAACGAACATTACTGGTTCATTTGGATCAAGCAACTCAGTCATAGTATGTTTTAGATATCTTTCTCTACCAATTTTTATTTGATTAGGTCATACACCTTTAGGAAGCCATAAAGCTGACCAATCGATTGAGAAATATCCATTCAAATTCTGAGACCACTCACGACTTAAAAACATGCCATAGGCATCCAGGATATCAACAACTACTATATCAATAACCTGGAATATCGAAGGATTGGTTGCTAATCTAACTAGCACATATTTTATTTCTCCTAATATCTTTACATTCGATCGGTCAAGTTGTGTGATTTGTGTCTCACTTGGAATAAGTCTTGCATTCAGCTTTTTGCAGACCAAATACGGCATTATGTTATTAGACACGCCAGAATCAACCATACAATTATGAATGTTCTAATTATATATTTCTAATGTGAGGAGGAACATAGGAGTGTTAGAGGTTGAAACTTTTCTTATTAAAGAACTTTTATCAGCTGTTGATTTCTTCTTCATATCTACGTCATTTGTTCCTTTACTTAGGGTTGAATTTTCATTATTTGAAGAGTTAGAAATCATGTTGCTTCTGCTGTTATGGTTACCCAAATTAGGTGTTATGATAGGACCCCCAAGCATGGGAAAAATTTGCAAAAGATCATACATACTAATATTCACTCTTTTTTTTTAGATCTTCAATAATGTCATACTGCAGATTCAAATTTTGTGGGGTTTGGATTGGTTGTGATTGCCTAGCATATTGAGTACTAGTATTTTTCTTACCTTGATTGGATCTTGATGCACCATGAGTTTCTGATGGTCCTTTATTGCAAGTATTAAAAGTATGTTGACCTGGAAAAACTGTTTGATTTTGACTTTGTGAGTTCTTACTTACACTATCCCAGAAATGACCAATCAGATGTTGTTGATCATCATGAGTTTCAATTTCACTTTCTAAATTTTATTCTTCTGCTTGTTCACCAGATTCTTGATTTGAAGAAATATCGGGTATAGAAAGGACATCCCTAATTGTGTTGAAAATTTCTTCATTTATGGCTACATCAGGTGGGGGATTAGGTTTATTGTTGTAAGGAGGATTCTGCCTGAATTGGTTTCTAAAATTTTCTCTGAATGAGGAACCATCCCCATTGTTTTTCTTTAATCCTATTATTTCGTTTGTTAATGCTCTAATCACGTTTTGTAACTATTCCACGTCAAATGCTTGCGAATCTTTGTCTAAGTTGGATTTAAATAAATTTTCAATTCTCCAACGAACTGGGATATCAGATTTCCCACTCTTCTCAGGTTTGTAGGTTAAAGAATTATTCTCCATCTTAACGGCCTCTTCAAATGTTTCCACTAAAGTACCTTTTCTTGCATGTTTGACAAACATTACCATATCCTTGGGTAAAGCATAAGCATAATTTTCGATAATCATGTCCTATGGCGGTTGGGAAGCGACTGGTATTTTGTTTTTTAACGTTAAGAAATGTTGATTAAAATCTTTGATTTGTTCCTTAATGTCCATTTTGATAAGGGATAATTCTAAGGCTAGGGATGCTGGGGTCTTGTCTTCCCTGAACTTATCAAGGAAGGCCTTGTTGTAATCATCCCAATTGGTTATTGAACCTTGAACCAAAGAAAAATACAAGATTGATGCTTTACCTTCAAATGTTAGGGGGAAGAGGCGGAAAACTACATCTTCATGTTGCACATTCATAGCTTGAACAACCACTATGAATTTGTCAACATGAACTTCGGCTAGTTCCTTGTTATCGGGGTTAAAATTTGGAAGGAGTTTATCCGAATGCTTAGGAAATGGGTGTTGTGCGCCAGGAACTGCTACTGCACTTGTCCTAAGCCATGGGAGAGAAGGATTCGGTGGAGGATTTCCTTGTCCTCCTCCTCTAGCTCCAGCCATATCTTCTTCGGTTTCAGATGAGCTACTATGATTAGAGGGCCTAGGGCTATCAGGTGGATATTCTGGAGGTGAGGGTGGTTGGCAAAAACCATCTAAAGTAACCAGTCTTCGCGTAGTATTTGTTCTAGTGACCCCTCTAGAAATAGCACTAACTTGATGATGTGGAGTACCTAATTCTAGGATGGAAGCTTTTGATTGTTCTTGGTTTACTGTGGCTAACTGGGTATTATTATGAATTCATCGAGGTAGACCGTAGTCTATAGTTGGTAAGACGATATGTTGAGCATAAGCTCTAGTGAGCACACATATGGATTCCTCTAGAACTCGGTCAATTTGTTCGGGACTGTACGGAGAAGTATTGTGATCTCTTTCTAAAATATTTCTTACAGTGTTGACAAATGGAAGATTTCTAATTTCAGTTTGCGGAACAATCCCAAAGCCTGAAGAAGTATGGGGTGGATGAATTAGACTGGTCAAAAAATTGTTATCTATTTGTTCAGCCATTAATCAGTTCAAGCCCTCCTTCTAGCGCCATTTGTTGGCCAGATTTTCTGACTAAGGGAAACTAAGGAGAATCAACCCACACAAGTTGCTTAATACAGCTTTTGGTGTGTTTGATTTTATTTATTCTCGCAGGTTCAAGGTCCTGCTACCTTTGAATTTATACTCTCGAAAGAGTCTCTAAGTTTTTTGGTAATTTCTCTATGTTCTATCTAACCTAATTTGATCCCAATAATTTACAGCTGCAAGTTTACAAATAATAACAACCAAATTATAAATTGAAATCTAATCTAAT
Source organism: Larix kaempferi (assembly GCA_027924585.1). Classification (NCBI taxonomy): domain Eukaryota; kingdom Viridiplantae; phylum Streptophyta; class Pinopsida; order Pinales; family Pinaceae; genus Larix; species Larix kaempferi. Next base: position 2,937,270 of record BSBM01000377.1, read on the forward strand.
TTAACTATTCCTATCTTGGCCAAGAGAAAACTAGTTACTATGCTAACTGTTCTATGGGAATATAGATGATAAAAGCTAAATGACATAACCTGAGAAAAATCATCAAAATCAATATCATAAGTAACTCTCAGTTCAGAAATTACATTCACATTTCAAGAATAACGAACATAAATTATTTATCACTCTAAAAACATAAAATGTCATAGAACATGTTAACTGCTAACATCTTAACATTTGAAATTCAGAATGATTGGTTGCTTGACAAAGTACCTGTTAGAAACACAAAGATTTCATTGAGGCAAACCAATATAATAAAATATTATATAAGCAAATCTAATTAATGAAATTAACTAAATATGACTCATACAATAACTAAATCAAACGTCAAAATGCGTTTGTGCTTCGAGCAATTCATTAATGATTCAAAGAATTATAACAAAGTATAACTACAGGTGATAATAATAAAATAAAACCATACGGAGTATATATCATAAGTATTCAAACAACTTAGTTTGAAATAATACCAAGTTTTGAAAAGTGCTTGACAGTACTACCGAGATAAAATTTCAAAAATAACTCTTCAGCACAATAAGTGTTTTGACTCCAAATGAGAACAATATTCTTCACATACTCGAACCCCCTTTCAGAACAAACTGTCTCTTATATAGCCGCCCCCACTAGCTATCATTTAACATATGAGTCATTTAAAACCTAGAACTACTTTTCTCAAAATAGCATAATCAGAACTGACTCATTATGATATGAAATGTCGATACATGACAGTTGTTGACATTCAGAACATCATAATGAAGTCAACATCAAACTAAACATTCCAGGAACCAGTTGAGATTGATGATGTGGGGGACATGATGGACTTACTGGACAATGCCATCTATGCACAACATTGTTAAAGTCTTTATCACATCCATGAATGAAGGAACTATTTTGGTCGAATATGGGGAATGTGAAATCAAACAAGTTGAAGTTGATCAAACAACAACATCTGGATGAATATGGAAATAGGATCATCTTCAAAAGAGATTGTTGTAACAACCTTCAAAAGTCACCAAAATAGCCAACTATTCACCGATGCCATCGGATAAGCATAACCGGTAAAAGGAATCAAACCAAAAGGAACCAACTTCAAAATAGATAGCCCTTCATTGTTGACAAAATGGATGAACCACAACAAAAATCCTATAATATAGGGTACCTGTGATACATAAAATCATTTTCATAAATATTATGATCACAGATAAATTAATGACAAAAGAAATTAATATCGACACTCCTATAGAATCTCTGATTCTACATGGTTGTTTATGACAGCTAACCAATCTTAATTGAAGAGCCCAAAAACTTACCTTTCCTGTATAAACAAAACTCATAAAAAAAAAATTGATTAGTGATGAATAGGTCTCAACGGCCAATTAGATACCGACAACTCTTCTTGCTTCTGGTAATTTGGCTTTGAGTTTAAGCACCTTCTTCTTACGCTATTGATCATTCTTGATTAATTGATAATTTGAAACAATCAATAATTTATTCATATATTTACATTTATCTTTATTTGTTTTTAACTTCTGCCATCTGTCGACCCACATCAACATTTCATTCTTTTGTCATTGCAATTCTGCTTTCAAAACGCTGGAAGCTTCTTCAGACTCTTTCAATTCATCTTCTAGGTGACTAATCTTATGCTGAAGGGGGAGCCTAACATACTTCTTCACAGCTTCTAAATCCTCGTTCGAAGAATTTCCATCATCCATCGATGGTTTACATTGAGCTTCCTGCCCAGGTTTCCCAAATGGCGATGAATTACCTATCGATGCTCCTTTGGGAAATGCATAGGAACTGTTATGTTCCATGCTCTGTTCGTGTTCGAAATCATTCAATGGATTTTCATGAAAGGGGAATTCATATTTACGATCACTATGGATCTCAACAAAAATAGGCTCTCTATTTTGCTCAACAGTCTTCGGGGCAGAGAGGCTAGCCATGCTTCTAGTGAATCTTCGATTCACTGAATCGAACCTATTCATAACTAGATTCGAGGGTTCAACTTGATATGTACTTTTACTATCTCACTTGGGGTTTATATCATCTTCCTCCATCACTTTCTTAACTTTTTGTGTTATTTTATCATGCTGCGAATTACAAGGGGCCGATTTGATGTGTTTTTCATGAGACAGGGTATCAAATTTTCTCTCAGTTGCAATATTTTCTCTATGATGTTCAATAGGGTTTGGACCACTAGGTTATTCCTGTTCTATTACCAAGTAGATTCTATCAATTCATTCATGCTCTGCTACAGGGTAGAATTCCTCATTAATATCAGACTTAGGAGGCTCCCTTCACTTTGGGCGAGTTTTGGGTAAGCAAGTAGGCCAGAATTGCGTTAACCCGAAATTATTATCACCTAGAAACTCATCCCATGACCTACCTAACAAAACTAATTGGTATTGGACTAACATTTTGATTAATACATGATGAAACATGCTTCGGTATTGATTCCCAGTTGTATTATGAACAACGACCATCATTTTTTTTAAACTATGTAACAAAAAGAAGGGCAAATTCAACTATGACACTTTTAAGGCCATTAGAATCCGGAGATGATATAAATGCACATGGGAGAAGCAACCATCATAATTAATATAACTGGCTATGAATTCGAAGGGGATATGCCATTGAGACTTCAAATACTTGGCAGGAAATCTGAATTTGAGGTGTGCATCATCCAGAGACAAGGGAAGAAGAAATTATTTCCATTTCTTTTTATCCATCTTTGTGCCTTTGAACCAACACTCTCCTCTCTGTGGAAGCTTTGTGGCTTTTGAAATAAAATCTTCATCCACATTTAACTGTAAATCCCCAATATCGGCAACAATTCCATCAAAGGTGAGGGATAACTATCGAGTTACCTCTACGTGATGTCCATTGAGACACAGAAAGAATGACCCCCAACCAATTTTCTCAAACAACACTTCGGCTTTCGGGTCGGCTTCTAACATTTCAAGGCCCGATACCTCGAATCGACTTAACAATGTCATTTTTTCAACCATAGGTTCCTGTCTTGAGAATGAGTTGAAGGGAGTTGTAAACCCAAAGGGGATAGGAGTCCAATATTCTATAAACATAATGAAACCCTCGCCTGGTTCGATTGCAAACATGACTAAAACCCTAATTTCGCTCACAACAATCATGATTCAACAGTCGAAAACAATGTATGATAAGATTATGGAAAATAAAACCTTGATAAGGCTGATCATTTAATTCAAGCGATGGATTTTGTACACAGGTTTATTACATTTTGAAATCTATAAGATAGGACCGAGAGATGTCATATCTTTGTACCACGTTCCATGATTCACCATAAATCATTAATCGCAAGGAAAATTGATCATAGTACCATTACCACTATTAGCATAATAACGACTAATAGTTTATAATGATAACCATCGAATGAATTTAGTAAAAACCATAGGTTATAAAAATAAATCTTATTAACACTATTACTTTGAATCAATGTAATTTATGAAATAATCATCATATCAAGTCTAATAATCTTAATGAATCCAATGAGATGAGATTATCAAATTTATAAGATAAAAACCATGATTTTCATGATGATAGGTATGTAAGAAATATAGGATTGATAATTCAACTTCATTATAGGCAAGAGTGTCAATCATTTCATAAAAACCATATGGATTAATACCAAAATACCATTGCAACATAATTGTATATAGTCGAAAACACTTATAATCTTATATGAAAATGACTATATAAAAAAAACATTAATTAACAGCTACAGATTCTGAATAGTGCTTAGAGAATTACAGAGATATAGAATTAACAATAGAATCATGAACAATGTTTTAGTTTTCTTTCTTAATTAGGAGTACCTTTAGAATCAGAGATTTTGAAGATACTCCGTAAAATAGTATGTGTATCAATGGCTCTTGATTGATTATTCTAGATCAATCATTCATTTTCCTGATCTATTTCTTTTCTGGTAGTGTAGGATGTAAAAAAGAAGAGAAGGTTGTTGGTCTTTCCGACAAGAACCAAGTGGATTTGCTCCTTGTTTTGAGAATTGGTTGCTAGTTTAACTGACTGAACCACTTAGATAGACCTCCAGAGAGACTAGATTAGCTTTACTAACTATTGACAGCTCCTCATTGTTACAACGTAATTTTCCACCTTGTGATTATTAGCACTCTTTGGCCTATAGGATCCATTTCATTGACTCAGATCCATCATTTTATCCTCCAGGAACCACCATAATTTCCCTATTTTTTCCCTTGTACTCTTGCTGCATCATTACAGTGGGCGTACCCACGAGTCGCATCACTATAGCCCGCGGGTAGCATGTAAAATAGTAAAAATCACTAGTTTATTACTTTTTACTCCCAAAAAGCGATCATTGGGTGACCTTTGACTCTCCATCTTCCCAAGAAACGCCTCGATGTGTCCTTTCACTTACCTTTGAGAGGACTATATATTGAGCACATATGGCTTATGGACGGGAGGAGAAAGAAGAGCAAGAGAACTTTAGTAGATTTTTCCCCAATGTTGAGTCTACACTCATTGATCCTTGTAGTTGTGAACCCTTTATGTTCACCTTCCAAACTCCTATTCTAGTTTTGGTTTTCCATTCCATGGAGGATTGAAGTGGTGGAGGCACAAGTGGATTGATTCAGATCTTGGTTCAGATTGGTTTCCGGCAAGAGGTCGTATCACATTGTACTTCTTCTTGTTTATTAATAGAAATACTTATATTCTCGTCCATTAATGTTGTAAATGTTGTTTATCTTACATTGGGTTGCATTTACTTGTTATATCATGGACCATTTCTATTGATGATGTTAATGCCATTTATATGTTATATGTACTTGTTGTATATGGCTGTCAAGACTAATTTGCAGATTCAAGTGCACGGATTGAAGAGCTCCAACGAGGATCTACATCAAACACTTGGATCGAGGTTGGTTATATTCTTCATTATCTTAGTATTGTCATTTATATAGAATAGCATTGGGAATTGAGTTGATTTCTGGTAGTCAACTGTCTGTTGTGGTCTACCCCAAGCCATAGTGAGTTTTCTCCAACACAGAAATGGTGACTCCGCTAGGGAAAACATCCATTTTTGGGGATTTTTTTAGCATTAGTCCTTAGTTAGAGTTGTTGTTTGTCGAAGCTGTGTCACTTATTTGCCATTGAGATACACTATAGAAAAATTGCTTTTTCTGAGCCATTGGACTCTTTTTTTTCCCATTTTCCTTTCCTTACCCGCGGGCTAGCTTAGCTTTGCCCGCATACACCCGCCTCTGTTTACTCTACTGCTCATGGGTACCCGCTGGTTTTCCTTCAACAGTAGCGTACAACTCCAACTTTGGTTGATTTATGACTTTTGGTTGTTGCTGGGTTGGCTTTGGATGATCCTAAGTCTTTGTTGGCCTGTTTCTTGACTGTTTCATGCCTTGGTTGTGACCAGAACTCTTCTTTTCTCTTGGTTGAGCCTTGTTGGTTTTTTACCCATCTTTGGATTTAGCCTTGTTGGTTTTTTCCTTTTGATCTCATTCCGTTGGCTGAGTCTTACTGTTTGGTATTTGCTGGGTTGTCTTAGTGATCTCCTTGGCATATCAGTGACTAGATAGTAGGATTTTGCTTGCATTTTTCATTTCCATATATTGAAAAATACAAAAATACACATAGTTTTGCATTTTCCTTTTGTTTATAAGAGAAAATACAAAAAAAATTCTTTTATGTACTGCATCTTGCATTGAGTGCTTTCTACCTTCATTTAGATTCTGATTGTGCATCGAAAAATATAAAAGGATTGCATATTTATTTTGGAACCGTTGGATTGATTTTGCATGTTAGTGGCATTGTTTTCATTGGATAGATGAGTTTAGGTTTTGACAATTTTGCATACTATTGAGTCTTACACATTACTAGTTTCACGATCATATCCCTTGAGTAATCACAACCACTAAAATTAACGCTTAATCTTAAAATTGATTAGACCGATTTTATTTATATGGTACACCAAATAGCATAGGTTTAGAGTCTTGGAATAGATCATTGTGAGTTAACAATCCAAGACTACTAGACGAAACATTAGGTGTCTGACCAGGGAGTGGAGGAATCCATGGTATATATCGGTGTTCTCAGGAAACTCTACTCAAGCCAGAGTTAAGCATGAGGTCACGGGAGGTTGGTTGAAGAGATATCCCTATGATACCGGCTAAATGTGGGAGATATTTCCAGGGTTTGTTCGTATCTGGGGGTACTGGAGGTTCATCCTCTTGTGCTTCGGGCTTAGCTACCCTACCCATATGATGGATCCCACCTACGACTGTCCCCCTAAGCATTGGTTATATTGCGGTGACCATAGTTGCCTTACCTAGGTATTGCATAGGGTACTTATAGTGGTTATGTTGTTTGTGTCCTGAGTCAGATAGGGGTCGGATAGCATAGTTGCTGTTGTATAGGGACTTGACCCTGTGCACGCAATGAAGTCTGGGGGCCATTATAACTGATTCTTTTACCTCCGGCTATAGTTTGGGAGTCTCAAGCCTCTCCTAGGCGAGACATACCGTCTCTAGTGTCGAGAGCTCATTTAGCCACTCTGTTTGTCTGCTCTTGGCTGTAGTTTCTCTAGGTGTGTTCTTTTGATTTACTATTTTTTGATCGATAGTTGGCCTTTAGGGGACGTTTTGATTTTATATTCTCTCTGGAGATATCGTGGCACGGATTCCTACTCTCCCCCGATCCCATCAGTTGGCTGGTTTAGAACCTACCGAGATTTCATGCTGCGTTACTAAGGGATGCTGGCGGGCTCCCTTTGAGTCTTTGGATTCTTACGAGACATACGTCTTGGATGTCATGATTGCTACACACTCTGAAATGGGAGAAATCCCTACGAGTCCATCGGTAAGAGTTGACCCCACTTCTGACACCCCTACAAATCGAGAGGCTTGGGGGGGTGATCCACCTGAGACTCAACCTGGTTCGATTTGGCCGAATCCACTTGAATTCAACACAGTTGATCCTCCCACTACTTTTGGTAGTCATGCTGGCACTAGTCATGGTGTTAGCAACACTGCTCCCACTAGGGGCAATACCCTCACCGGGGGAACCACGTTGTCCACTCACACACATAGTATGGGGACTGGTCATAATCCTCCTAACAATGCTAATGTTGGAAGAAGACCTCCTCTTGGGACTGCCCAACCTAATAGGAACACTGTGCGCAATACGACTCGTCATCCACCACCTAATACACATGCCGCTACTCGTCAACCCAGGACTAATTTCACAAATTTTAATGCTCCTCCTAACCATGGGGGTGGACATATACCGCATACTTTTGAATCCACTGCCGCCACTAGTAATGCCAATGTAGGAGGTGGGAATATGTCCTATCCACATGGACATAACACCACCATCCCTGCTACTAGTAACACCAATGTTGGGACTGGGAATACATCTCATGCTTATGGTCACCACACGACTGCTCAAGCTAATCCAAATGCTGGGGGTGGGAACATACCATACCATTATGGTCATTACAACTTGGTTCCCTCTATGAATAGTATGTACATGCCCCATACTTATGGAGGCAACCCTTACTACAACACAGTCGGTGCTGGCCACCAATACAACCCACCCCAATATGGTGCCCAAAATACGTATATACCTACTTACTCTCATATGGGTCAGGTCGGAGGAGGTTATCAACCCTACGGCCATGGTCAAGCTTATGGTTCGTCAGATCCCCATTATCAACAGTTTAATACTCATGGTCACGCTTTTGGTCCATCTTATAATTCGGTTCCGTTCAACCAACCTTTTATGGGAGCTTATAATCAAGCTTTCCAGCCTCTGCTCCCATTCCTTGCACGCTTGAATCTTCCGGATCTTTCGAAGCTCATGAATGATCTGGTGTGTCACGACCCTAATTATCCCCCCTGGTCCCTACCAAGCTCCCTTCGGACATTCCTAAGTTTGAAGGGAAAGGTGGTGAGGACCTGGGTGATCATGTCACAACATTTCACCTTTGGTGTTCCTCCAACTTGTTGAATCATGATTCCGTTAGGTTACGACTATTTCAATGCACCCTCACGGGGGTAGCCACGAAGTGGTACGTCGAGTTGCCTGTAAACACTTATAGGGATTTTAACGAGATCGCTTTGGTTTCTTGGATCATTTCCAGTTGCCGGTTCGCTATGATATTGGTACTGAACTTTTATCTACCTTCCATTAAAACAAAGCCACACATATTTCTGACCATGTTTAAGAGTGGTGTTAGTGGAAGTGGTTAGTGAAATCCAACATTCCTCCAGATTTCCTGTTGGAATGGTTCCTCAAGTCTCTACTCCCATACATTTCTAAGGATGTTTCGATGTCCGGCATTGTGACTAAGGAACAAGCCATCTTGAAAGTCCAGCAGTTAGACTTACTATAATCTTAGTCTGGCATTTTGTAAGACATTATTCCTGACACACCGCGCACACGTCATGAGCCTTACTCAGTTCTTGGAATGCATGTCGATGGCATCGTAGGATCCAAAAGCACTCGCCCTGTAGATTTGGTAGCTAATAAAATGCAAAATTTGTTGCTAAACTAGTCTACTCCCGGACAGGTTCACAGCTTGTCCACTTCTACCCCATCGTCTGATGTACACTATGTGCAATTGATGAACCAATCAGGTAACCAGCAACCTGGTGATAAGAAAAAGGGGAGAAACAACCGTAAGGGTGGAAACAATGGGAATAACAATAGCAATCGCAATACCCCTTGTAAGGATAATGCCAACCCTCCTCGAGAAGGCAGAAATGCTGGTGAGGACTGTAAACCTAGGCGTAAGGTAAAGTTTCCCTGTAAGCTCTGTGGGGAAGACCATCTTACTCACTTATGTCCTCGGATCAAAGAAGCATCGAAGCATTTGGCACAGAGCCCAGCTGTGTTAAAGGATCCCCTACCTCATCATCAAAACATGGATTCGCATGCTCCCACCACTGGTTATGGACCTACTGAGACGGCAACGTCTTCTTCCAATACTAGTGGGTATGGATGTGTGAATATGGTTCAATCGGAGGTTAGTGTTGCCACTCGTCAACGCGATTATGGTGCACCACAACCTAATATGGGGAGTGAGCCTCCCCCTCCTCCTAACAATTCCTTGCATATCGAGAAGCCCTCTAATATGCCACGGATACCGAAAGGTGTTCTTAAGTGCTCTACGCATAATCCTAATGCTCGAGCCGCCCATAACTACTCCATTGTGGAAGATTTGGGCCAAACTCCGTGTGCCATGTCGGCTCTTGAAGTCTTGCAAGCCTGTCCTTCTCAGAAGCATGCCCTTTTGAGTGCGTTAGGAGTTCAGGACGGGGGAAGTCCCACTATTATCAAGTTCAACACTACTGATGTCCAACCTTGCTTACCTTACCATGTGGCTTTTCAAATCCAGGTGGCGTGCCTTCAAAATTTTGTAAAACATACGATGGTTGACAAAGGTGCCTCTTCATCAGTAATGTCGCTAACTTGTTGGAAAGCTCTAGGCTCCCCTCCTCTACTCATGTCTAGAACCACACTCACTAGATTCGACGGTCGTTCATTTAAGCTGCATGGAATTATCCCTTCCCTTGTTGTCTTCTAGGGAGGGAAATCTGTGCCTATTGAAGTCGAGGTGGTTGATGCGCCCATCGACTACAACCTTTTACTAGTTCGGAATTGGATGTACGCTATGAAGGCTGTCACGTCTACTGTATTCAGAGTTATCTGCTTTCCTCACGAGGGCAAGATTGTGACCATCGATCAGCTGGATTTCGTTAATTCCTCTTCCACAACATCCGCGGGATCCATAGTCCCGCAGGTTACTCATTCTCAGCCAGCAACTGGGAACATGGGTGTCAGTATGTACCCTTCATTGATGGGAACTTATGATTTTGTTGCACCTATGAATTTTATTAGAACCATTTCTGACAATGTGTCTCCTCCTTTGCATAATGTACCATTGCAGACTTCATATTTTAATTATCCATGGACTTTACCATCCACGAGTTCTATGTCTAGAGACATTGCGCACGTCGGGATGTCTATGCCACTATCTGTTGTCAAGCTTGCTCATCATATTCAACAAGCCACTTCAGAGCCGGATCTCTCTTCTTCGTAGACAGGGGAAGAAGATCCCTTTATGCTGTCCACGTGTGCAGTCAACCCATCTTGTTCACATGATTGCCTCGGTGGTATTTTACCTTTAGATGAAGTTTTTATTGAGGCCATGAGTGGTGATGACAAGCCATGGGGGTATCTTTATCATAGATCTCCTTCCCCTCCTCCCCTTGATCTTATTGAACAAGATGAGTGTAGAATACAGTCTGTCATACATTTTGATCTAGGCATAGTTTTGTCTAGCCCCAGTTTGACATTAAAGTCCTATCTCCCTAGTAATGAGTCTTTAAACTCTCCTATCGATCTGCAAATCGGTGATCCTGATGAGTTCGATCCTACTTCTAGAATTTCCAACTCTCGTGATGATGAATTTGCCACTGCAGATTCCTCCACGTCCTTCAGCTTTGCTCTTCATTCCAAAGTTGATCATTTTGGTCCCTTGGGTGTTGGTACTATGGCACCTTTAGTGGTTAGCTCCCCCTGCATTATGTCTGAGGCTGATAATAGTGAAGTTGAAAATTTTTCTACCACAATGACCTGTATCAGATTTTTCTTTACGTACATTTTAGAGATGATCTTGGTACTTATGTTTCTTGGAGATAGGATTCTTAGCTGGACTTATACTTGTTTACTGGTCCCTTTCGACATTTGCTTCGGTCATGGCAGGCATATTCGGAACCTTGCATATAGGTTTAGGCCTCCCTGTTGTTATGATGCATTTGAACCTTTTTCCATCTGAATTCGCAGACACCCCCTGAGTGTCCTTATCTTGCTCATGTTCCTTGCATTATGCATAGCTTTGTTCCATGCGCTTGGAACTAGTCTCGCATGCCCCTGACACTCGTCTGCTCCCATTATGAGCATTCTTCCATCTCTCCTTTGAGCTCATTAAAAACAATAAGGAGGTCACGAGTTTACTTTTTTGGGCTCGTTAAACCTTTACGGAAAATATTTTTATAAAGTCTTTTTAAGCCCTTGTTAGACTTTTTCAAATCAAACAAGATTGTTGAGTATGCTTGTCATTTCAGACTCGTTAAAGGATTTGAAGCGACATCCACTTAGGTATAAGTTTACCCCTTTTCCGGACCTTTGTGGATTAATTACGAAAAAGGTATACTCTAGTCATACCTGACTAGAAGAGTTCTTATCTCATTGTTTTACACTTTTTCGGGTGAGGAGACTAACTTTACGAAAAAGGACTCCCCTTTTATGTCGAGTTGTGATCGCATTGCATTATCCTGCTTGTCGCTTGAGCCTTGTGCCGGCTCCTTCTTACCCACTTATTAGCCATGTGCCTGAGCACTTTACCTTCCGAGCCAAGCAGAGCCTTAATTTATCTTTCGCAGCTTGATGACCCTTTACCCTGAGGGAACATTCCCCCGAGTGTCCACATCCTGCACATGCTTCCTTACATTGATCATAGGTATGTTCCATTGCTTGGGACTAGTCTGCTCGCTATTTGAAACTCCTTCCCTCAATTGTTGTACTATAAGCAATTTTATTCTTTTTCAAGCTTTTCCAAATATGAAAAAGACCAAAAAAAATCAAATATTCCAAAAAGCCAGACGGGATTATGGTTACTACTTCTAGTTGGCAGCTGTTGTGTCACCTTTGAACAGAGCATTCATTCCACTCCGTACATTATGAGTCGGGACTATAGTTGGACCTTAGGAGTTGTTCTTGTTTCTCAGTTTTCTCCACCAATTGGTTAAGCTTTTAGTCATTATGGAGCCCTTTGTGGTGCTTCCTGCATCACACAGTCTATATCGATTCTATGCTGCCTGAGTCTATCCATCTGCTGATGCTCTTGTTCAAAGGAAGTCCTGAAATCAGAGTCGGCCACTCCTCAGATCTCTTGACTATTGCATGTTGGCCATCCTTATTGAGTCAATCCGTTTCACCTGAGTTCTTCCAAATCTTTCAGTGTAGCTAGTACCTCGTGCTGGTTGATGGGGATGCCTTAATGCCCTCCTTCCGGTGAGTCTCTTTCCGTCGACTTCAACCCATTTATTTTGGAACTTGAGGCTTAGAGTTTGATTGAGTACCTTGAGGCTTGCAGTCATTAGTGGCAGGTTCTCTCGCCACCGACAGTTTTGGGAATACATCAATGTCCCCTGATCGATAGATTCATCCTAGTGTTCGACTTCAACTCATCTATTCACACTCCGATGATTGTGCTCTATGCCTTGATGCCCATTTTCTTTATTGGTGGGTTATCTCGCATCTATTAACGGTATACATCATTGACTAGTAATCAGACGATGTCACATCAGGTTCGACCTCAACTCCTTTATTCACTTGATGGGACTTGCACCGTCGAAGACTTGTGTAGAAGACCCCAGGCGATAGTGGCATTCAATATGCTACTTATGACGATGACTTTACATCTGAGATATCACCTATCAGATATTAGCAGTTTGTACCTCCAGTTTGCACCAGTTGTTTCCTTTTCAGCATGAGACCATATCTTACTGCAAAGGGATCATGGCTATGATCACTTATGACATGTATTCACTATGTACTACCTATTCATGGCCATTGTATTAGATTTTTGTACTACCGACATGTATTCAGGGATACTATTGTATTATGACGAGTGAGCTGCTCTTTCCACTTGTGTCTCCATCACTCCACTTCTGAGATCTTTTTATAATGTATTTCGGCCATTTTAGCATCAGTCTCTGACCTCACACATTAGGGGGCATCTGTTACAACGTAATTTTCCACCTTGTGAGTATTAACACTCTTTGGCCTATAGGATCCATTTCATTGACTCAAATCTATCATTTTATCCTCCAGGAACCACCATAATTTCCCTGTTTTTTCCCTTGTACGCTTGCTACATCATTACAGTGGGCGTACCTGTGAGTCGCATCACTATAGCCCACGGGTAGCATGTAAAATAGTAAAATCACTAGTTTATTACTTTTTACTCCCAAAAAGCGGTCATTGGGTGACCTTTGACTCTCCATCTTCCCAAGAAATGCCGCGACGTGTCCTTTCACTTACCTTTGAGAGGACTATATATTGAACACATATGGCTTATGGACGAGAGGAGAAAGAAGAGCAAGAGAACTCTAGTGGATTTTTGCCCAATCTTGAGTCTACACTCATTGATCCTTGTAGTTGTGAACCCTTTATGTTCACCTTCCAAACTCCTATTCTAGTTTGATTTTTCCATTCCATGGAGGATTGAAGTGGTAGAGGCACAAGTGGATTGATCCAGATCTTGGTTCAGATTGGCTGCCGGTAAGAGGTCGTATCACATTGTACTTCTTCTTGTTTATTAATAGAAATACTCATATTCTCATCCATTAATGTTGCAAATGTTGTTTATCTTACATTGGGTTGCATTTACTTGTTATATCATGGACCATTGCTATTGATGATGTTAATGTCGTTTATATCTTATATGTATTTCTTGTATATTGGTTGTCAAGACTAATTTACAGATTCAAGTGCACGGATTGAAGAGCTCCAATGGGGATCTACATCAATCGTTTGGATCGAGGTTGGTTATATTCTTCATTATCTTAGCATTGTCATTTATAAAGCATAGAATTGGGAATTGAGTTGATTTATGGTAGTCAGCTGTCTATTGTGGTCTACCCCAAGCCATAGTGAGTTTTCTCCAACACACTCATGCACCCACATTGGAGTCTCCTTCGCTAGATTAGTGCCCATGCACTCAATTAGACTCAGTTATACTCATTTGACTGACTATTTGACTGTTGTGACTAATGCCACTGGTTTGGATGATGTCTCCAATGCTATCCAAGCCACACATTGAGGAGAATTCAAATGAACTTAGAGGCATTCAAATTCATTTGATTGTATTCAGTTATTATTCACTTTACAGAGTGTCAGCTTACAGCTGATGTATGATACAACAATTTTTGTCATTTCTTATGTATGAGTGATTATTGAATCTCCATTTCTTCTTCTTCTTTCTGCACTTCTTGAGTGAGTTTTAGTGAGGTATTCTAGAGCTGAGTGATCCTAATCCTAAAATATCACATGGTATCAGAGCTAACAACAACTATTCGAATTGCAGCAGCAGTAGTTGCAGCAATCCCTTGAGCAATTGTCTTTCATTGAGCACCAGAAGCCTCTGGGTTTCCACAAAAAATATCGGTGCTATTTCCTTGAACTCACTGGATCAATCCAGTGAGGTCTAGCCATGTGTGAAGGACCCAGTCACATGTGCTTAGTGTCCTAAGGCAGCGTTCAGTTCGAATTGTAGCATATCTCCATTTCATAATTCTCATTTGTTTTGCAAGAATCTCCCCTATTCAACTTTGAATTATTCAGTATCATGGATCTCAAGTTGAATTCATTCAACTACTTCGAATGGAAGGAAAATATGGACAACTTCTTGAATTTGAAGAGCCTTTCCAGAGTGGTGAATGGCTCTGTAGTTGATCCCACTGGTGCAATAGAGAAATCCAAGTACTTAGAAAAGCTTGATGAAGCAGTAGGACTGCTACTACTTAGCATTTCTGAAGACCTACACTTTCATGTTATCGATCTGAAGACTCCAAAGGAGGTTTGGGACAAGCTCGAATCTTTTCACGTGTTAGGATATTCCTATACTCCATCCTAGTCCCACCAGTATTTTGATCTTTTACATTTTCAGTCATGCATGCACCTTTTAGGGTTTGCATGCATTCTAGGGTTTGCATGCATTTTGCATGCATCCCAGTCATCAGTCCAGCACCTAGCCCTCAGTTAGCCAGCCCCCAGGAGCTTCTCACTATTCAGTTTTAGCCCTCCAGTTGCTTAGTGCGCCCTTCTTCCTTGATTTTAGGGAGCAACTCGCCCTTCTTCACCTACCAGTTCAGTTACACTCAGTTACATTGAGTTACACTCAGTTACACTCAGTTACATTCAGTTACAGTCAGTTACAGTCAGTTACACTCAGTTACATTGAGTTACACTCAGTTACACTCAGTTACACTCAGTTACATTCAGTTACACTTAGTTACATTGAGTTACACTCAGTTACACTTAGTTACACTGAGTTACACCTACCAGAGTTAGTTTGACTGATGGTTGACAGTTACTTGAGCATTGATGACTCCACTGATGATGATGAAGACTTCCAGTTGCGCTCCGATGATCATGAGGACACCTAGTTGTGCTCCGATGACACTCCAGTGATCCTTTGATCACTCCATGAAGGCTAATTCGAATTGCCACCTTAGGCATTCGAATTCCTCATGCATTGTATTATTTATATGTCCATTTGTGATTAATAACATAGTATGACCGAAGTATTATTGCTTCTATTTGAGTTCTACTGTACCATATTATTCTGTTGCTCATTATACTGCATGTATCACTCTTCTTCTATTTTCTTGCTTAATCATAATTATTCTCTTGTGAGATACATCATCTCTTAGATCTGCTGTGAGGATTTTCACATGGTATCAGAGCATGTTGAGAGTATTGTTTATCTCCATTCTTGAGAGTTTTTTGCAGGTTATTATCCAGATTTCGAGTGCAGCAGTTGCAGCAGTTTCTGCATTTTTGCAGCAGTAGCAGTTGCAGTTATTCTATATTGTTTTTGCAGGTCTTCTATAGCTTCAATGTATCCTGAATTAAAAGAAATCACTCCTCTTTCTCTATTCAACTATGATGAATGGAAACCACAAATAATAGCATATTTAAAGAGCCATGATCTCTTTGATTGCTATTTTGAAAGAGAGTTCGAATCCTCTACAAAGAAGATTAAATGGTTGAATAAAGGTGACATGCACATTGGAAGAATGAAGATTACTATGACTGATTACATATTGTACCCGACCATCTTTGAAATTGAAACTCCAAAAGAGTTATGGGCTCATCTGGATGAAAGATTCGGCAAAAAGAATGATGGTTTTGGTCCAAATCCCTTCAAAAGCAAGCAAGTTGATGCATTCGCTCCACTTGATGGTCTCTCAGATCATGATGCATTCGCTCCTCCTGATGGTCTCTCAGATCATGTTGCATTCGCTCCCCTTGATGATCTCTTAGATCATGAACCAGTATCATCTCATATTGAATTTGTTGACAAAGAACTTGCAGATTCTCCGCTCATGCTCAAACCTTCTTCTCTTTCTGTGCCAGCTCACACTCTAGATATTGCAGAAGGTCCTAAATCCTCTCTTGCACCAGAGTTTGTTGGTTTGCATCATGATCACATGATTATTTCGGAGGTAACATCAGCTATTGGAGGTAATGCATTCGCTCCTCTTCAGCAAACATCTCTTATTTACTACTATATGATCATTAGCACATGCTTTCAGAAGGTTATTGAAGAATATGGCAATTGCCACCCGCTTGAGATAATTTCTCATGCATCATATGATAGTTTTGATCTCACCCCTGCTGGTTCAAAGGAGATCTCAAGAAACTATTTTGAAAGTCTTAAATCTGATTTTGATTTCAAGCAAACATGTAATAGTTCTTTTTGGCATAATCTCACCCATGGTGGTTCGAAGGAGAAGACAAAGGACTATATGCACATTCAAAAATTTGATCCTACCTCAGCTGATTCGAATCACAGGTTCAAGGATCATTCTCATACTATTGGATTTGTTCTCATCACATTCGATCTGAAGAGCAAGTACAAGCACATGCTTTTTGAGCATGATCCACTTCTTCCCAAGAAGAAGATACCTCCAGACATATGACCAAGCACCACACATGCTTGAGTTTGGAGCAATTTTTTTTATGTGTGCCTTACAGTCTATTTTTTGAGGAGGGGGTATGTTTCCCATGAAATTTTCCCACTTCCTTGGTTTATTGATTGTTATTATTCATTGTATTGGGTGACCTTTGGTCTTAGTTACCAGGGCCCAGGATGGATTAAGGGGGGGTGTTAGGATATTCCTATACTCCATCCTAGTCCCACCAGTATTTTGATCTTTTACATTTTCAGTCATGCATGCACCTTTTAGGGTTTGCATGCATTCTAGGGTTTGCATGCATTTTGCATGCATCCCAGTCATCAGTCCAGCACCTAGCCCTCAGTTAGCCAGCCCCCAGGAGCTTCTCACTATTCAGTTTTAGCCCTCCAGTTGCTTAGTGCGCCCTTCTTCCTTGATTTTAGGGAGCAACTCGCCCTTCTTCACCTACCAGTTCAGTTACACTCAGTTACATTGAGTTACACTCAGTTACACTCAGTTACATTCAGTTACAGTCAGTTACAGTCAGTTACACTCAGTTACATTGAGTTACACTCAGTTACACTCAGTTACACTCAGTTACATTCAGTTACACTTAGTTACATTGAGTTACACTCAGTTACACTTAGTTACACTGAGTTACACCTACCAGAGTTAGTTTGACTGATGGTTGACAGTTACTTGAGCATTGATGACTCCACTGATGATGATGAAGACTTCCAGTTGCGCTCCGATGATCATGAGGACACCTAGTTGTGCTCCGATGACACTCCAGTGATCCTTTGATCACTCCATGAAGGCTAATTCGAATTGCCACCTTAGGCATTCGAATTCCTCATGCATTGTATTATTTATATGTCCATTTGTGATTAATAACATAGTATGACCGAAGTATTATTGCTTCTATTTGAGTTCTACTGTACCATATTATTCTGTTGCTCATTATACTGCATGTATCACTCTTCTTCTATTTTCTTGCTTAATCATAATTATTCTCTTGTGAGATACATCATCTCTTAGATCTGCTGTGAGGATTTTCACATCATGGTCAGAAGGATGATCTGAAGGGTCATAAACTAGAAAATGAGCTCATATCCTTGATCCCAAGTAGTTTCGAAAATATCACTGAGTTTCTCAACAAATTCAAGAACTTGATTTCACAGTTGAATAGGTATGGGATTGAGAAGGAAGAAAAAACAACTCATCCTTGCCATCCTGTCGAAGCTAGGTCCTAATTATTCAATGTTTGATTCGACCTTCCAGTCAACAAAGTTGTCCATTTCAAAATGGAAATTCACTTCGCTTGAAGACTTCATCCAATATCTCACACTTGAGGAGGAGAAGCTAGTGCACATGGGAGTGATAAAATCCAAATTGGATTTAGCTCTTGCAGCTACTGATTCAAGGAGAGCGAATGGAAAAGGAAAACAAAAAATTTATGATAGAAATCCGAATGACCAATAAATAGCAGAAGGAGGCTCCAAACTAGTCAGATGGAGTCTCAAATCTTAAGAAGGACAAGCAAAATCATAAGGGAAAATCCAAGTGCACATACTGTCATTGAGGATATCACCTTGAGAGCTCAGGCATGAAGAAGACCATAGATCTCATGGATTCACTTCTTGAAAAAAAAAATATTCCAGTACCTGCATGTGCTAGAAAGAAAGAGAGTGAACCATCTGGATCTGAGAACAAAGAGAGATGCCATGCCCTCATGGTAGGTGCATCAACTCAATCCTCCTTCACCATAGATTCTGTAGCATCAAGACACATGTCTTCCTCCAAGGATCTCTTCACTGGATTCGAAGCTACTGTTGGACCGTCCATTATGTTGGGGAATGATTTTTAGGTCTCCTCTGAGGGCATTGGAAGAAATAAACTTGAGCATGGGTACTTCTCTGATGTACTCTATGTCCCCACTCTCACTACTAATCTACTTTTAGTAAATCAAATGACCCATACTGGAGATCCCAAGAGGGTGATATGCTCTCCAAATGAGGTCGAAATTCAATACATGGTATCAGGTTCTACAATTGCAAAAGGTGTTTCAAACCACAAGACAAAAATCTATGAGTTCTCACACTTTCTACCTCTCTCAAAGCAGTTTTCTCTTCAAAGTCATGAAAATGAAGAGAGTAGGCTATGTCATCTCAGCTACAAACATTTGCAGAGCATGCAAACTCAAAAGTTAATTGAAGATCTATCCTATCTCAAATCTTCCCAAGGCACCTGTAAAGGTTGCTTGAATGGAAAAAATCCAACAAGGAAGGTTGAGAAAATGAAGACTCAGAGAGTAGAGTGAAATCTAGATCCATATCCATATCCATAAGAACCTGTAGATCTAGCACTTATTGGTTCAACTCCTACTGCAAAGTGGGCCACCACCACTGTTGCATCCACCAGTGATCTTATTGAAGATCCACCATCATCATGTCATAGTTCATTTGGTAAAAATATCACCTATGCTGGTTCAAAGGAGATATCAAAGAACTACATGCACATTCATGGAGCTAATCCTACCTCAGTTGGTGTGGATCACATGTTTCAGAATGATATTCACATTTTTGGAATTGTTCCCACCATATTTGGTCAAAAGAGCAAGTTCAGGAAGTCTCTAGATTCACTTGCTTCCACTGAAGGAGAAGTCAAGCACATGTTTTTACCACATGAGATTTCAGATTCATAGTTTGGAAGTGATGATGAGAAAGAGAGCAAAGCTTCATCACATGAGATTTCAGATTCAGAGTTTGGAATTCATGATGAGAAAGAGATCAAAGCTTCATCACATAAGAGTTCAGATTCAGAGTTTGGAAGTGATGATGTCCAAGAGAGTGAATCTTCATCACATGACAGTTCAGATTCAGAGTATAAGAGTGAAGATGATGAAGAGCGAATGCTAGATCTAGATCCACAAGAACCTGAAGATATAGCACCTATTAGTGAATATGAGCGAATAGAAGATCCAGATCCACATGAACCTGATGATCCTCCTCTTCCTATATGGTCAGCCACTACTCTTAGATCTATCGGATATCTTATTGGAGATCCACTTGATCCGAGGAGGACCAGATATGATTTTTAGAATGGAAGGTTTCATCCTTCTCACATTACTGATCCATTTCTTGCCGATAGAACTTTCTTCGGTGGAGAAGTCCACTTACCATTTGGGGTGAGTGATGTACATGATTGATCATCCTACCACAGTTTATCTTGAGGGGGGGATTTATTCCCACTGGATTTTCTCTCTTTCCTCACTTTGTTTATTTAGATTGTTGTACGAGGTGACCTTTGGTCTCAGTTACCAGGGCCCTACCATTTCAGTTGTTCCTCATAGTTTGGCTTGCAGGGGGTGTTGGAATATTCTCACCATCATTTTTATTTTGCATGCCTGCATGCATCCAATCATTCTGCATGCATCTGCATGCATCTAGTCATCAGTATGGTAGTCTCCCAACACTTAGTCCTCAGTATTTCATCCCCAGGATCTTGTTTCTGCTCAGTTTTAGCCCTCCTAGCCACATATTGTTGATGTATATGTAAATTCGGAATGTATTTCACATATATGTATATTGTATTCCTATAGAGATGTTATTATTCCTCTATACATAAGTGTCTTTATTTATATTGTAAGTGTCGTAACTTATTCTTGATGGGTTATTAGACCACCTTGTTTGGGGTCGGCCCTGTATAAGTCATGTGCGTCAAAGGGTTATTAGACCACCCTATTGGGGGTCGTCCATGTGGGTCAAAGGTTTATTAGACCACCCTATTGGGGGTCGGCCCAATCAGCATTATGTTATGTGGTTAAGTTCGAGCCTACATGAGTTAGGTAAAAGGCAAGTCAAATCAAGTATAAATAGAGTGCGGGAGGCACTCTATTTACTCACTCACTTCTCACTCATGCACTCAAGGAGGAGTGGCGCACTTATGGAGGAGGAGGATCTGCTGGTAGGTTATGTCTATCTCTTGGTTGTATCATTGCTCTATCTATCTCTAAGGAAGTTATTGGGGTTTTTCACCTTTATGGTTTTCCCCAAGTAAATCTTTGTGTCTCTTGTGTGCTTGCATTATTGTCTCCATGATTGATATGCTGTACATGTTGTTCTCTCAGTTAAGATCCTAGATCAGATTGAAGTAAATTCTGAAAATTTAACATGGTATCAGAGCTAGCCTGAAAGAAGACATGATATGGCATGTATGACACTTGTTGCACTTACGATGCTAGGGCTTGATATAGCAAAAACTAGTCGTCGTAGAACTTTCACTATAAATCCGTTTTGGCGAAGGTTTCGGATCTGAAATATTTACAGGTCAAAGATTAAATCTCCAGGTACCTTGTGTCCAAAGGACAACCTCTAATTCATTGTACTTTGTGATTTATGATCTGTTCAATATAGGGTTTCTGCCTCTTCCAGATCTGAGTCAAAATCAGGTGACCTTGGGAAAAAGGTCATAACTTCGGCTAGGAAGCTCCAAATGAAATTTCGTAAAAAGCGATAGGTATCACACAGACTGTACTATCTCATAAAAATTTTGCAAAGGCCAAAGTTGAACCAGTGACGCGTGGCACGCCGTACAAGTTCGCTCTCCTGTATTATCCCATAAACAGGTCACGTTGCGACACTTGGCATAACTCTCTCTCAGAGAGTCCAATTGAGGTCAGACCTATCAGGATGGAAATATAACAGGCCGAGATATCTCAAGAAAAGTTTTCAGAGGCCAAAGTTCAAATAGTGACACGTGGAACTCCGTACAAGTTCGCTCTCCTGTATTATCCCAAAATAGGTCACGTTGCGACACTTGGCATAACTCTCTCTCAGAGAATCCAATTGAGGTCAGACCTGTCAGGATGGAAAGATAACAGGTCAGGATATCTCAGAAAACTTTTTCAGACCCTGTGGATCAAAAAGCTTGGAGGTACACCAGAAGCAATCAGGTACATATTTCTATCAAAACAGAATTATTTTTTAGTACCTTCATTCATGGCTTCTGGAATTTAGGGCTTTGGAGAAAGTTGGAATTTTTGTAATCGAAGACCACAGCTGGATGCTACTCATCAAAATAGAAATTTAGAGACCAAGATCAGAATTTTTGGTTGGGCAGAAGGTCGGGCTTGATCAAACCCTAGTTCGGGACTTTAATCAGAAAAGTGGAAAATTAGGGCTTTTGTAAAAATGGGAATTTTTGAAATTTGTGACCCTGGCTGGAAGCTCCTCAGAAAAATAGAATCTTAGAGATTTGGATCAAACCTTTTGATTGGGAAGAAGAGTGGGCTTCATCAAACCCCAGTTCAGGGTCACGTCCAATGAATCCAGAAGTCTCAAAGGCAAAATTGAGGAGTGAAACTTTGCAGTTTTCAAATTCTGAATATACCAGCTTGATCAGCTCATCAAGGCGCATATTTCTATCCTTTCAGAAGTTTGAAATTCAAAGTTTGAGTTTTTGGGGTTTCTCTGACAAACCCATATCTAGCTCCAGACCTAGTTCTTGTAAATCAAGTGGATTGGGTTAATCCTAGAAGAAGATGGATTGGTCACCTGCATAAGTGAAGAAGTTCCTGTTTCAGAGGGAGATGAGGCTAAGGCCTTACATAAGAAGATTACAAGCGATCTCGATAGGTATGACTCATCGAGGTATGTTTTGAGATTTGTTCATAATTAAGTTTATGGTATGTTTGTCTTCATGTTATTATTAGTACAATCTTGATTTCAGATTTGTCGTATCACCTTAACAAATTTATGAATGCATGATATTCATTGATTAGGGTGTTGACACTTATGATTGTACTAATGCATTATGGAGTTGTATGAGTTTTATGTTGTCTACTAACATGAAAAGTACACCAAGAAAGACAAATCATGTTCTGGTTCAAGAACATATGATCATGATGACATGAGGACAAAGATTCATCCATTGTCATGGATCTCATAGAAGATCCATTTACAAGGTATGTATAACTTGGTTCTGTAATGGTTAACCTATGAGTTATACAGGTTACTAGCACAAGTCATTGAAGAAGAACAAGAAGACATCATGTGAGTATGTTAGACATAACTAGCTAGCATGCTAATCCAGGTATGTTTTTCCTATATCAAGCTAGAATCCTACCTTGTGTTAGGATCTGATATTGTTGTGCTGTTGATGATGATTATTCATGAAGTCATAGGTTTGAATAATCACGGTTGTATGCATATTATGTTCTTACCATGATTGTTGATTTAACTAACCAAAAGAGTCCTATGATCAAATAAGAATATGCATGAGTAAAAGAAGATTTCCTTGAAACCTTGAATACTAATGTTTATTATCTGTGTTTGAAATGATCCTAACTATACATGCTTGAGATTATTGTGTTTTGATAATATTAAGATTATACTAATAAATGTGTGATTATGTATGAGACCTCAAAGATAACACAATGATGATACTAATAAGCATGCATAGTGATTAAGGATGGATGTAAGCTCAAGGACAGGTAATCCAGGAAGCAAAGATCAATAGGGAGCACACTCTAGTTGTTCCTGCAAGAAAGCAAAGGAGCACACTTCAGTAGTTTCTGCAAGGATGCAGATATTCAGAGGGAGTTGACCACTTCTCACAATCCACATAGGAATGGAGTTGCAGAAAAGAAGCAAAGACTGAGAGGGAGTCAACCCAACAAACAAACAAAGATAAGTATTTGAATTGTCATTACTTGCATATTTTATTGTTTAAATAATACTGTTCAATAATGTAAATACTGATGCTCCTAGAATTAGGTTGTGTATTATGCATATTAGAATAGTTGCATTGATGAACAGTATACTCCTAATATGCATGGGTAAGTGGCCTATGGCACTGTACAACATTCCATTTCTACTTATCTAGAATGAAACCTCTTTGCTGACATGTTGGGAGTTGTGCACACTCTTAACAATGTTCTGGTAGAGATTGGAAGGCATCTAGAAAGTTACGGGATATGGATACATGTTGTATTGAAGCATTGGCTAAAGATAATTGCATGACTGTATGACATATTTCTTTATGTGTAAGAATTTGTTCTGAAAACTATGAGATGTTTTCTAATCATGCAATTTAACTTGTTGTGTAGGAAAGATCGTATGCCATCTCCTACAAAAGAAGAACTACAACATTTGTTCAACAAAGATAGTGAAGTTCCCAGGATCTGGGATGTAGAAATGGAATGCCATGATCCATCGATCATGAAGAATGATGTTTGGGATGTAGTCCCAAGACGTGAAGGGAAGTTTGTTATGACTTCCAAATGGATCTATCAGATCAAGCATGTTGCATATGGCAGCATTGAGAAATATAAAAGTGATGAAATAGAAGATGCACCGGATGGATTTCAAGACAGCATGGTGTAGTCATATATGTGTGCAGAACTTGGTATGGTAGGATAGACAACTTTCTATCCAGTTTGGGATTTACCAAGAGTAAAGCGGATTCCAACCTTTACTACAAGGTTGAGGAAGGCAATCCAGTGATACTACTTTTGTATGCAGATAACCTATTTGTTACAGGTGAAGATAGATTGATTGTCGACACGCAACAGAAGCTTGCTGCCGAGTTCGAGATGAAGAACTTGGGGATGATGCACTATTTGTTTTTGGCATGGAGGTGTGGCAGAGTGTAGATGGAATCTTCCTTGGACAAGGGAAGTTTGCAGTAGAGATCCTGAAGAGGTTCGGGATGATGGATTGCAAGGCCATGGCCACACCTATGGCATCGAATCTGAAGCTTCTTTGTGATGCTTCATCTAAGCCAGTTGATGTCTCTATGCATCGTTAGATGATTGGGTCCTTGATGTACCTGACGAACACGAGACCAGATATTTGCCTTGCAGCGAACACATTGAGTTAGTTCCTGACGGATCCGAGGAGTGTTCACCTGGTTGTTGTAAAGCATGTTCTGAGGTAGCTAAAGGGTACAGTGGATTATGGGCTCAAGTATGAAGCGAATCAAAAGTTTAACCTGCAGGTTATGCTGATTCAGATTGGGCTGGCAGTGCTGCAGATAGGAAGAGCACATCTGGGTATTGCTTCAGTATGGGATCAGGTGTGATCTCTTGTTTTAGCAGGAAGCAGTCCTGCGTAGCACTGAGTACAGCTGAGGCTGAGTATGTTGCAGCCTGTTCAGCTAGTTGTAAGGCAGTATGGCTACGGAAGCTACTGTCTGAGTTATTTGATCTCCCGTTGGATGCTACTGGTATCTTTTGTGATAACCAGAGTTGTACGAAGCTGTCCGAGAACCCAGTGTTTCATGACAGGTCGAAACACATAGAGATCAAATTTCACTATATCAGGGATATGGTGCAGAAGAGGAGCTGTGAAGCTCCTGTATGTTGCGACGGATGAGTAGATTGCAGATGTGCTGACGAAGCCACTGGCCAGGGTGAAGTTTGAGTACTTCAGAGAGAGGCTTGGTGTTCTTTAGATCAAGGACACTTCGAGGAAGAAGTGATGGACACATTTGCTGAAGCCATTCCAAGCATGTTGGAAGGAGGATCCTTCACATGGCTGTGGATGTAAGCGCTGGATGATGAGCATCAGGATGATGTTCTGGTTTTCTGCTTGGATATGATCAGTTGGATCATTATATGTATATATGTACGCATCATGTTGGATGCTGATGGATACATTGTGTGGATCATGTATCTTTATATGATCAGGTAGATCATGTATGCTGATGGATACATTGTGTGGATCATGTATCTTTGTATGATCAGGTAGATCATGTATGCTGATGGATACATTGTGTGGATCATGTATCTATGTATGTATCGGGTGGATACTTGGTGTGCATCAGATGGATGCAGTGTATGATCAGGATGATCGTGGATGACGAGCTTCTCCAGATGACATGTAGCAGGATGTTGCAGTGATGATGATCAGGATGATCATGTGTACATCACGATGATGTTTGATGAGTATCAGATGATACTTTGTGGCCGTGGATCAGGTTGTGCAGGTAAGCATGTAATTTGTGCCCTCGGAGATTTGCAGATGGTCTTTCGAGGTTTTGCCTATGGCATGTAATTCGGTGCCCTGGGACATCTGGAAAATGCTCTTGCGAGGTTTTGCTTGGGAGGACATATAATTTGTGCCCTGGGAGATCTGCAGATAGTCTTTCGAGGTTTTTCCTATGGCATGTAATTCGGTGCCCTGGGATATCTGGCAGATGCTCTTGCGAGGTTTTGTCCTATGGCATGTAATTTGCTCCTGGGAGATCTGGACAGGATGAAAAAGGCCTCAGATGCTTCGGCCAGGTTTTTCCATGACCACATGTAATTTGCTCCTGGGAGATCTGGACAGGATGAAAAAGGCCTCAGATGCTTCAGCCAGGTTTTGTGGTGGACCACATGTAATGTGCTCATGGGAGATCCGACAGGTAGAGCCATGTGCTCGTAACAACCTGGGATGCTTCAGCCAGGTTTTATGGTCAGATCACATGTAATGTGCTCCTGGGAGATCCGACAGGTAGAGCCGTGTGCTCGTAACAGCCTGGGATGTTTCAGCCAGGTTTTGTGATGGGTCACATGTAATGTGCTCCTGGGAGATCCTACAGGTAGAGCTGTGTGCTCGTAATAGCCTGGGATGCTGCAGCCAGGTTTTGTGACGCACGTAATAAGTCCTGAGGATTCCAAAGTATGGCCAGTGATGATGAAGACCTGCAGGTGGTGGGCCTACATCCAGTATGAAAAAAGACTGGCTATGTAGAACTTCCTATGACGAGTAGATTCAGAGATTGATTGAGATAGCAGCAGCAGTGACGATGATGATGACTCGATGACGATTATCCAGTGACGATGATCCAGAGAAGATGACTTGTGCTAGAAGAACTGTGCTGAGAAATACCTTCCTAGTTAAGAGGGAGTGTTGATGTATATGTAACTTCGGAATGTATTTCACATATATGTATATTGTATTCCTATAGAGATGTTATTATTCCTCTATACGGAAGTGTCGTTATTTATATTGTAAGTGTCGTAACTTATTCTTGATGGGTTATTAGACCACCTTGTTTGGGGTCGGCCCTGTATAAGTCATGTGGGTCAAAGGGTTATTAGACCACCCTATTGGGGGTCGGCCCAATCAGCATTATGTTATGTGGTTAAGTTCGAGCCTACATGAGTTAGGTAAAAGGAAAGTCAAGTCAAGTATAAATAGAGTGCGGGAGGCACTCTATTTACTCACTCACTTCTCACTCATGCACTCAAGGAGGAGTGGTGCACTTATGGAGGAGGAGGATCTGCTGCTAGGTTATGTCTATCTCTTGGTTGTATCATTGCTCTATCTATCTCTGAGGAAGTTATTGGGGTTTTTCACCTTTATGATTTTCCCCAAGTAAATCTTTGTGTCTCTTGTGTGCTTTCATTATTGTCTCCATGATTGATATGCTGTAGATATGCTATACATGTTGTCCTCTCAGTTAAGATCCTAGATCAGATTGAAGTAAATTCTGAAAATTTAACACATATGCGCCCTTGTTTTCATCACTGGAGTACAAGTGTGCCCTCTTCCACCTATTTAGGAGTTACTTCAACTAGTTCCATGATTAGTGGACATTCGAGGAAATTTGGATGAAAAATGGGCCTTTTAACCCTAAAGTACAATTTCTTGTCATCACATATTAGCCAATCAAAATCCTTTAAAATTCAAACAAGGTGCATGTAAAAAAATTGGAGGGAAAAAATAAAAACTACTTTTTTGGATCATATTTTCAACTTATCTCCTTGTAGGATTACTCAAATTTCAAGTGGGGGGACTCGTTGGATGCATAATTAAATTATGCATCCAACGAGTACCCATGTTGCATACTTTTAACAACATCCACACCATGAAAAATCAAAAATACATTAAAAAAACGTGTTTTCTCTCACTAGAAACACATTTTTTAATGTATTTTCAAATTTTCATGGTGTGGATGTTGTTAAAAGTATGCAACATGGGTACTCGTTGGATGCATAATTTAATTGTGCATCCAACGAGTCCTCCCGCTTGAAATTTGAGTAAGCCTACAAGGAGATAAGTTGAAAATACGATCCAAAAAAGTAGTTTTTTAACTCTCTCTCTACTATTATTTTATTATTTTCCTTAAGAGGCCCATTTTTTACCCAAATTTCCTCTAATGTTTGCTCCTTTTTTTGAGGATTGATTGCTAGTTTAACTGACTGAACCACTTATATAGACCTCCAGAGAGACTAGATCAGCTATACTAACTACTAACAGCTCCTCATGCACCAACATTGGAGTCTCCTTCCCTAGATTAGTGCCCATGCACTCAGTTAAACTCAGTTAGACTCATTTGAATTGCTATTTGACTATTGTGACTACTGCCACTAGTTTGGATGATGTCTCCAATGCTATCCAAGCCACACATTGAGGAGAATTCAAATGACCTTAGAGGCATTTGAATTCATTTGATTGTATTAAGTTATTATTCACTTTACAGAGTGCCAGCTTACAGCCGATGTATGATACAAGAGTTTTTTCCATTTCTTGTGTATGAGTGATTATTGAATCTCCATTTCTTCTTCTTCTTCTTTCTGCACTTATTGAGTGAGTTTTAGTGAGGTCTGCTACAGTTGAGTGATCCTAATCCTAAAATATCACATGGAAGGCATCTAGATAGTTATCATGAGTATACGGGATATGGATGAGTGTTGTGCTGAATCATTGGCTATGATGTATTGGTTACATGACTATGTACATTATGCATAAGAAGTTGTCATTACATTGAATTGATTGATTAGTATGTAATGTTACTAATCATATGATTGAATTTTACGTGTAGGAAATATCGTGTGCTATGACCTACAAGAGAAGGATGATAAGACTTGTTCCAAAGAACAAGTAACCCTCAAATAGTTTTACAAAATTAAGCATACTACATAAGTACAAGGCAAGGTTCATGGTTTCTATCATAAAGAGGGAGTCAATTATGATGAGACGTGTGCTCCTGTAGCAAGATACACTTCGATTAGAGCTATACTTGTGGTAGCTGTATTGATGAAGTGGAAGGTACACCAGATGGATGTAAAGACAAATTTCTTGAATGGTGTGGTAGAAGAAGAAGTGTACATGGAGAAGCCACTAGGATTTGAGACACATGAAAGGTAGAAAATGTGTGCATATTAAATAAGGCCTTGTACAGTTTGAAATAGGAACCTAGGATGTGGTACGATAGGATTGACAGATTTCTGACGAGCTTGGGTTTTACCAAGAGTAAAGCAGATTCCAACCTTTACTTCAAGGTTGAGGATGGAAAACTAGTATACTACTTTTGTATGTAGATGACCTGTTCTTGACAGGTGACGAAAATTTCATTGCAAAAACTAAGAAGAATATTTCCCGGATTTCAAATACCTGGGTACGATGCACTACTTCTTAGGTCTAGAGGTGTGGTAGAGTCATATAAGATTTTCCTTAGCCAATAAAAATATGTTGTGGAGATCCTGAAGAGATTCAGGATGTTGTATTGAAAGGCCATGGCCACACCAATGGTATCGAATTTGAAGTTTCTATGTGATACTTCTTCAAAGACAGTGGATGCCACGATATACAGACAGATGATTGGTTCGTTGATGTACTTAACGAGCACGAGTCCGAATATATGCTTTACGGTGAACACATTGAGTCAGTACATGGTAGAGCTGAGATGTATTCACCTAATTGCGGAAAAGCATGTGTTGAGGTACCTAAAGGGTATGATTGATTATGGGATCAGATATGCGATAGATCAGAGGATTAACCTACATGGTTATGTTGATGCATATTGGGACAGTAGTTTCACAGTCGGGAAGAGCACTTCAGTATGTTGCTTCAGTTTCAGTAGGAAGTAGATGAGTGTGGAACTCAGTACAACCAAAGTAGTGTGGCTTCAGAAGTTACTTGTAGGATTGTTTGATCTAGAGTTAGAGGTGACTTGTATTTTTTGTGACAACCAAAGTTGTGTGATGTTTTCTAAGAAACCATTGTTTCATGGAAATTCGAAGCACATCGAGATCCGGTACCACTATATCCGGGATATGGTGTAGAGAAGAGCAGTGAGGCTCCAGTATGTGGCAATAGACGAGCAGATAACTGATGTGTTGACCAAGGCTCTGTTGAGAGTGAAGTTTGAGTACTTTAGGGACACGATTGGAGTTGTCTAGATCGGTGATCCTCGAAATAGGGAGGGATGAGCACCATAGCATGTGTGAGACACAAGTAGTCACGTAGTGATGCAATTTTTGCTCTTGGGCGAGTCTCCACTTGAGGTGATGTGGTAGTGGTTGGTCACTTCGATGACATAATGAGGGATCCAGGACTACACTCACGAGGATGCATTAGGTAGCCACGTTAGTGATGTAATTGAGTCTCCTAACTGCTAGTGCTATGTTGGGCATAAACAACATGTACGGAGACGAAGGTGGTCACTGGGTGACGTAATTCGTGGTCTTGGGATGTTCTCCACATGATGTGTCGTTATAGCAGGTAGTCACTCGGTGACGTAATTTTTTCTCCACATGATGTGACGTACTGTGTGCTCCTGGGATGGACCCACTTGATTGATTTCTCATACATAACTTCTAGCGATGTATAGATTTGAGAGAGATGTCACAAGTCAATGGTAAGAGTACAGAGTTGCAGCAGTAGTGATGATGATGATGATGATGATGATGATGACGATGACGATGAAGACATTGATGACGATAATGACCATGCCAGAAGAATACCTTCCTTGTTAAGAGGGAGTGTTGAAGATTGTGTAACTATGGAAGATATTCTTATTGTATTCTTATTGTACTTCCTTCGGGAATTATTCATATTGTAATTGATAATGTAAAAACCATAAAATAAATAAAGTAAAATAGACAATTCAGACCCATGGAAATAAGTGGGTAAACTGCCCCAAACAATGGGCAGTCTACCCCAAACAATGGGAAAAACTGCCCCAGTCAAGTTGGCCCAATTAGGGAAAGTCAAGTTTGACAAGTTAGGTATAATGGTCATTTTGTGACTAGTATAAATAGAGTGGCACCTAGGTCATTTGGCACATCACTCACTCAAGCAAGTTCACATGAGTAGAGAGAGAAATACAAGTTCGCTTGGGAGAAAGAGTAGTTGCATTAAAGACATCTTATCTTGGGTTTTCTATCTTATCTTATTCTCAGGATCTTTGTGTGAAAGAGATTTTGCTCTTGATTGACATTGTACTTGTGTTGAATCTATACTGAAGAAGTTTTGGTGGGTTTTTCCCGTGAGAGGGTTTTCCTAGGGTAAATATTTGTATACTCTTGTTTATGATGTGCTTGTCTATCTTTGAATGATCCTATTGTATATGTTTATTGTGATAATATATAAATTGTTTGAAGATATAACATGAGCATCTTTGAAGTATTAAAATTCTAACACACATGTCATGTCAAATTCTTTTATTCCCATAAGACAACCATCCAAAATAAAATAAGGTCACAACAAGGAGGGAACCTCCACCAAATGAGGAGTGAAATACTCAAATTAAATCTCCATGAGTGGCCATTATGACATCCAAAGTGTAATGCTCCACTCAAATCATGTGCAAAATCCCTAATGCTAGGGTGAAAAATAACATGGTCAAGTGTCCACAAATCCATCCTTTAAAGTAACAATATGCCAACATACCAATGCCTCAAGCCAAGAAATAGTCTCAAGAAGATAAGGTCGATAAAGAGGTAGGGCGTATTCCATGAAAAAGGGATCAAATGGAAAGTTGAACCCAATGAAAAAACTCATCAAATACTCCAAGAGAGTGAATCATAATATCTCCACCACATAGTGTGAAAACAAACCCTAGATGTGCAACAACCCTCAAAAGATGGATCTCCAACCATATCCAAAGCATAGAAGCATGTACATAGCCTCCAAATAGGTGGTTGCTCCAACAAATTTTCAATCAAAATATGGGTGTTCCCCTCAAGTGGCATATACAAGTGGTAAAGGGATCCAAATATGGGATGAAACCCATAGAAATTGTCATAAAGGTCCACAGTAATATCCTAGAAGGTGGAAAACCATCCCCAAGCCAATGACCTCCATAAAACAACTTCAAAACCCCCTCAAAGTATGGAAGTCCAATCAAATGTGGTATGAATAAGTTTTCCTTGACCTCACTAAAGTGAACACTCCCTCATCCATTAAAAAAACAGATTTTCTAAGAAAAACATCTCCTTTCTAACCAAGGTGACCTCAAGCAAGATTTCAAGAACCAACAAGTCCTTATTAGAGTAAAGGAGTCTATCCCATAATACACATAAGTGATTAGGGTTAGGGAAGGAAATTTATATAGGTTACATGGTGAACTTGTTCAATCTCTAGTTCATAATAGTGACACATTGTACAAGTTGTGGCATACGAAGATGGGTCACCTATATCATAAGGCATTGCCTATTCTAGGGGAGATAGTCACATGTCTTTAAGAGTTCAACATTGATTAGAAAGGACCATGTAGAGGGTGCACACTTCAAAATCATGCATGTGGTAGATAAAGCATGTGGTAGATGGTAGCATCAAGAATTTAAAAGTGAGTTTTGTGGTGAGAGGTTTCTCCTAGAAAGATGGAATGGACTATGAGGATATTTTTTCTTTGGTCTCCAGGTAAAATCCCATTAGAGAATTTATTTCTATAGTTTCAGTTATGGGTTGGAGGATACAATAAATGGAGGTGAAGAAAATTTTCCTCAATGGGAATAAGTGTACATACAGTAACCCCAGGGATTTGAGGTAAGCGGGAAGGAGTCTCGTGTTTGTTGGCTGAAAAAAGATTTGTATGGACTCAATAAGCACTAAGAGGATAGTATTATATGATCGATGAATACTTGTAGAGTATGGGTTTCACCAAAAGTGAAACAAATCCTAACTTATATTATATATTTGTTGGGAATGATCTTCTTGTTTTGGTGTTGTATGTAGATGGATTTTTTTTTATAGGTTCATAGAATATCATTGTAATGTGAAAAGTAGATATGGAAGCTAAGTTTGAGATGAAGGAAATTTGCATGATGCATACTTCCTACGTTTGGTGGTTTGGTAGAGACCCAAGGGATATTTTCCTTGGGCATGGTAAGTATGTAGTTGAGATCTCAAAGAGGTTTCAAACAGAGGAATGCAAACCTATGGCCACACCTATGATCACTAATCTAAAGCAGGTGACCAATTTAGATTAAAAGAAGGATAATCCTACATAATTTGTACAAGAAACATATCAGATAGGATCCTTGATGTATTTCATCAACACTAGACCATATATATGTTTACAGTGAACACCTTGAGCCAATTCATGGTGGAGTTGAGGCAATAGCATTGAGTATCAACAAAACATGTGCTCAGATACTTGAGGGGAATAATTGAGTATAGTTTAATATATCTTGGATATGGTGAATTGAAGTTGTAGGGGTGTACAAACTTAGATTGGGTAGGCAACATAGTACAAAAGAAGATAAATTCAAGGTATTGCTTTAGCTTGGGATAAATGATGATATCCTAGTTCAACGGGAAGAAACATTTCATGGAACTTAGCTCAAAAAAGTCAGAATACATAGTAGCAATTATTATTAGCTATGAGGTCATCTAGCTTCACAAGTTGCTTGCATGATTGTTTGATAAAGAGTTGGATCCTATGGTGATTTACTATGATAATTAGATTTGTATCAAACTCTCCAAAAATATAATGTCATTATAGGCCCAAACACATAGAGAACATATATCACTTCATATGAGATAAGATTCATAAGACAATATTAAAGATCTCGTGTATTCCAATAAATCGACATGTAGATGATATTTTAACCAAACCCTCAGTAAAAGGGGAGTTTGAATCATTAAGAGACAAAATTGGATTGGTGTAGAATTCCTTCCTCACTAAGAGGGAATGTTGATAAATATATCTCAGACAATAACTCATGTACAAGTTCACTGCGAATGTGACGGGAGTGGTTGGAGATAATTCTATTTTGTAATTCACTTAGTAAAAAGTGAAAAGTCTTATATTTAGCTATTGAGACTAATAAAGTATATTTACTATATTAATAATTTGGATTAGTATTAACCTAAATTGTACATATCATTGGGAGACTAGGGTTTTGGAATATTAGGGTTTCAACAGAAGAATAAATACTTGTCGAGGTAGAGGGTCCAACCACAGTTTTTGTTCGACGGGTATAACAACTGGAAGAGGGATAATATAATAATGAATCAGTTGGGAGGAGTGGTACCATATAGTAGAAATATATAACCATACATATTTATATAGTATTAATACAATAGGATATACAATGCTATGTAACGGTTTGTACAACCGTACAAAATACTGTATAACAACATCAACATTTTTCTCAGCCTATGTGTAGGTCATACCTTTCTTTAGCATGTTATAAACCTCATGTTGGAGTGGATTTTATTTAATATGAAACTACTACATTTTATCATGTATGTAGGTTTCCTTGTAATATTTGACTAGTTAAATGATAAGTTTATTTAAAGGAGAAATTCCTTGTGTATGTGTGTAATTGTTTTACACTTTCGCTATTTACTTTTGAATTATTGTGTGGTTATTTCTATGTGAAAAAAGTTAAATTTATGGAATTGAATAATAATTTTTTTTTATTGAGAACATAATGACAACAACCACCTAGGATAGGAAAATTTACATGAATGACTCAAGCTACAAGATTCTAACTCACTCGAACCAACCCATTTTATCTCATGGCTTTTCCAATTTGATCACCATAGATCAATCTAACCATGTCATCCAACCATGAAAAAACCATGGAAATCTCTTCCATTTCCCTACAAAAGACAAATAATATATTCCCTTTTTCTTCTCAATAGTCCCTCGGGGATATTTTCCCTCTACTGCCCTTTAGTGTAGGAAGAGAGAGTCTACTATGTTCAATGGTTTCTAGCAATAATCTATAAAGTAAAAATTGGTTCTCAAGCTCCCACTAAGAAATGAATACTCAGTAGATGAGGCTTTCCTTATTTTCCATCCTCTATGCTCTCCTACAACCATCTATATCACATCCGAGGTCTGAAAATTAACTTTTCAACCTAATGATTTTGGTCAATTTCTATATTGGTTTACTATTAGTGATGGAGAACAAAACATGAGCAATGTGGTGCATGAAAGTGAGAATGCTATAATGAATGAATTATAATGATAGAATTGATGGGAAAATGACTGAATTTACTTCTAACATGAGAGTGAAGTGTTAGAACATTATTACACCTTAGGACCTTAGTCATACATCACTTTGTTGATTAAATGGTCCAAAATAAGGTTAATAATTACAATCCCAGGTTGTTAGAAGTTAGTTGGGGATAATTATGACCATTCCACCACTTATGGGCCAAAATATGGTCAAATATAGTTGTTGGGTGCCCTATTAATGGCCACCTACAACATTTATTACCACCTCTTAAGCAAAGGCGCCTCGTTTCCCTGTTTTAAGGAAGTTGTCTTTGACTTAAGGTGCCCATGCATTGTATGTGGACATTTTGGACCTTTCTTGGTTGTTTTGGCCTATCCTTGGCTACCTAAGTTCCACCCAATATTATTCACCACATGTGTGAGCCTCATTTATGTCTTCCCATGCTCACTCAATGTTTACATGGAAAATTCATACCTGTTTGGGGTGATTTGGGAGCCTATTGGTCAACCTAGGGGGGATTGAGGTCCAATCTAAGATAGCCACTTGTAGATTCCTCCAAATGAAAATGAATTATTACAAATGTTATATAAGGATGTTGGACAATTAATAAACCTTATATTTTATCATTTGTATATCTGGTTTTTGATCATTTATATTACTAGTTTTTGATCATTTTTTACTG
Organism: Larix kaempferi; assembly: GCA_027924585.1. Taxonomy (NCBI): domain Eukaryota; kingdom Viridiplantae; phylum Streptophyta; class Pinopsida; order Pinales; family Pinaceae; genus Larix; species Larix kaempferi. The sequence goes on from BSBM01000377.1 coordinate 2,972,977, forward strand.
GTTTTGATCATTTGTTTTCCAGAATTTTTTTTGCACTTATTTCTTGCATACTAAGCATACAAGTTTGATTGTGAGGTAATATTTAGCTACTATATCCTACTGTGATTAATATTTCACATGGTATCATAGCTCTTGGAGCTTCTATTCGAACCAAGACTATTTCAGAAGTGCACAAGAAACAATGGAGAAACCGCAGAAGTCCCCGGGGCCATTGCCTTGAAGCCATTGGAGAAATACTTTGGATTCTACCATGGTGTGACGCTCTCCCGAATGTTCCTTCTGTCAAGCAGGGTTTGAATTAGTTAGTTAGGATCCGCTCTATTAACACCTAGTTTTCACAAGTTCAAGGGATGATGTATAGTGAAGAAATGCCTTGCAAGTTTTAAATATGGTGAGAAAATCCTCAAAAATGGCCTTAGTTTCATGATTATATGGTTAAATTTGACCAAAATGATGTATAAAAGTTTCGAAATAAGAAACAAAAGGAAATTTCAAAGAAAATTGCAAAAATAAGCAAGTGGGATGGTAAAAGAAGTGTTAAAAACTATAGTTTGAAATAAAATATTGAAAATATTAACTAGTGCACAAGATATATCGTTGATATGGTGTTGGAAATAAATCAATGGTCCACAGTTAAAATTCGCATCACCAAAGTGCGCGAAGAGAAAATCTATAAGCGGTTGCGAAAGGAGAATACCGACGGATAGGTGGCAGCTATAGAGTGATTCGCAAGCAAGAAAAGTGGTATGATAAACCATTTTGAAGTGATGCGAAACCACTACAGCGGAAGATATGTCGTTGAAATCAATGGTTGTGATTAATGATGAAAGATCCGACGGTTCGGGATACGCTCTTAATCATAGTGCAAGTCTCATATGATCAACGGCTTAGATTGCAAGCAAAACAAATCAATGGTGAGGATTTCACAAGGTACCTGAAGGATAACAGGAAGAAGTTCATGAATGGAAAAAAGTTGAAGGTTAAATACATTACAAGTTTAACCATTGATGCATGGTAGATAGAAGATCGACGGTCCTAGGAGTCCCGCGTTATGAAGATGCACAAGAGATATGAGAAGATAGTGGTCACGAATAAAGAAACCAGGAGACACATGGCGACGTCACAGTCCTTCGCAAGGATGGGAAGTGGTATTGCAAACCATTTTTGGAATTGCGAAACCATCATTTTGGCATAAGATCTAACAGTTAAGAATTGAAGATGGGAGGATGATCGGAGGGTGAGATAAATAGTCGAATCGTTAAAGGCATATGAAATCATGTGATCAATAGATGATCTGACGATCCAGATTCCATCACGTGAGATCAATAGATGAGGAAAATGAGCGCCCATGAAGATTCTCAAAAGATAAGCCGAAATCGGTTATACATAGCAAAAAACATGAGGAAAGTTGACATTTGTCTTTGCACTGTCAGCGCTAGAAGGTTCTGGACGAGTGGTCACCCCGGAAAGCGGCAAAGCAGGACAAAGTGCTTGATTTTCAGTGACAGGTAGGGCCTTGTAACCCAAACAAATAGTATTTTAAGTTTGTTTATAAAGGGTAAAATGGAAACAGTCCAGGATGTAGACGATGCTAAGGCTAGGGATGCCTTGGAAGACATAGACATGGATATATTTGATACCTCAATTAGGTTATCAGTTGCGTAGATTAAGATTAAGTTGAAGTGTTTGCAAGAAGGGGGTTTGGATGTGCACAGACTTAACCAGTCATCCCTCTTGTCATTTTGCCCCGACCAAATTGTCTCATTCCCAGAGTTTGTGTCATGGTGTATTCCAATTACTCAGAAGCCGAGCGAGCTGTTATGAATGCTCCAAAAACCAAAATAGTTTTTCAAATAGAACCCTCACTCATAAGAGATTCCCTAGAAGTCAACACATCCCAAATGCCCGAACCAGAAAGCTTGTCCAAAAAGTCAATTATAGATTTGTTTCACCAGTCGTCCCCTGAGAATAAGAAAATTTTCATGGCCTCTTGCCTTAAACCAGATTTGGAAATCACTGAGACTCCCTATCCTATAGATGCCAGTCTTTTTAACGAGAACACTCAGCTTGTTCTTTCTCTATTGGCTTTACTTTTAGGTTTTGACAGAGATGCATGGGTGACTGAGTTTCAATCGAGTTTGCTATTTAGAATGTGTATTGGTTTACCTACAAATGAAAGTGGTAATACACCTCGTCTCAAATTTGAGGAGTCTTTGGCTGAAAGAATTCACTTATAGATGGCGAATTTTCATAGCTTAAGGCCGTTTAGGTTTCAATCACACCTAATGAAGATAGTCATGTTTTCTAGTCGAGAAGAACTACATTTTTCGAGGATAATTTTCACGAGTTAGATGGAAGATAATATGTTTAACTATATGAATTACATGTTATCAGAGATATATAGCATGATTTTTGGAGAAGAATTACCCAGAGTGCTACCTGAGATGAAAACTTTCATGCGGCTGAGTACTGATTTGGAGGTAGGAGATTGGTTTTTATTAAAAGACCACACTGTTCTCAGGTTGTATGGTTTCAAACATTAGCCGTATATGTTACCAGCATTTTTGACATTGAGAGTTTTTTCTCTTGAGTTTCTTAGACTGAAATTGATTGTGGAAGATAACCATTTTTTTATTTTTCAAGAAAGCCATTGATATCAAATATCCTTTTACAATAGGTTTGTTTATTGTAAATAATAAATATGCCATTTTGCACATAGAGAAATTGTTAGAAGAAACGGATTTTAAAAAGGAAGTGGCTATTGATAATGATCCCCTTCATGCCATATCGAAAAGGAGATAGACTAATCATACTAAAGCTGTCTGAAAAGGCAAACTGGTTGCAATATGAAAGTGAAGATAAAGAAAATACAAGTCCACAAGGAGGAGATTTTGTATTGACAGATTGTACATGAAGAGCCGAAACTACAACAAGCGTTGTGGTTATTGGAGAAAAAAGAAGTTTTTAGGATGCAATTGATGTAGAAGATGGAGAGCAAGAAAAAGCAAAAAGACCTAGGTTGGACGAACAACAAGATTTGCTGTTACTTACAGATGATGAAGGAAAAAATGAATCCGTAGTACCAAAGGTTCAAATACAAGAGTATACATTCAAAGAAGCCAAGGAAACAGGAGATGTTGGTAAGTTTCAAACTAGAGCAGACATGTAGGGAAAATACAACCAAGACTAATAGGCTTCATCTCAACAGACTTATCAATTATTTCCAAAAGTCAGAAGCTTGTTGAATTCAGATGTTAATTTGGTTACTAGTCGGGATGTCAAAAAGAAAATACTTTGAATTTGGCAGTGTCATCAAGTGACAAAGTTACAGAAATGAAATTCAATTTAAAGAAAATTACTGCACCTGATCAAATTCTTTTACACAGGCAGACAGGTGAAGTGATATACGCCGATTTTTTGGAGGCAATCTTAGAGGTTGAGAAATTGAAAACAATGGTAGAGAAGATAAATAATCAATTGAAACAAGAAAAGATAGAAAATAAATCCCGCCAACATCAAATCAAGAAATTGAAAATTAATTTGGTTGGAAGTGGCACTGGAGGAAATGCAGGAATAAATTTGCTAAGAGAAAAAGAAAATTTAATCCAAGAATTGAGGAAAATTTTGAAAATCCTGGAAACTCAGCTTATTCAAGGCTCTAAGCTGACCAAATTGGAGCAGGAAAAAGAAAAATTATCTAAAGAAGTGGATGATGTCACAGCTAAGTTATTGAAATTGGTCGAAAAGGAAGCGGGTTGGGAGAAAGAGAAAATAAGTTTAAAAACTCAAATCGATGATTTGAAGAATAAATTATCAAATTTGGCTCAGCAACAAACAAGTATTAGTCAAACTAAAGAAGGAACCAGTGCAGACAGCCTTTTGTAGGCTATGTCCCAGGTGAGTTTGAAGTATGTTGAGATTAAAGAATTGAGAGAAGAAACCCAAAAATTAAAAGAAGAGAATGAAAAGAAAGATGAAGAAATAAAGTCTCTGCAAGATAAATACAAAGAGTTAATTGAAACAAACAAAATATTGGCAAACCAAGTGACAGGTCAAGCAGTTATGCAAGGTTGTAAACACATGGTGTGGGATTTAATTATTAAAGAGGTAGAAAAATTCAGGCCATACTTGAAATTCATGAAGATAAAGGAGAAAGTGGCTAAATAATCTTTGGAAAGTTGTACTACAATGAGAGATAGTATGAATAAGAAGCCCAAAGACACAGCACAAAATACAATCAATTTCTTAAATGGTTTAACAGAAGAAGATTTAAAGACCATGAACATTAAAAACAAGATAGCCATTATTACTTGGGCAAGGAGAATTTTGGGGAAGTATGCACATATTGAAAGAGTTGAAGCTAGAGCTGGAGCAATGAAAAAACAAGTGACAGAGTTTAAAAAACAATTTGATAAATTGATTGAAAAAAAAATTCCTGCATTCTGGGATGAAAACAATGAGTTGATTTCCTAGGATGATTATAAGAAATTGTTATTTGATATAAGAATGGATCATGGAAAATTTCAGCATTTGAATCATTTATTTACAAGGAAAATATTGATGGAGAAGCTTGAAGAAGATTTCGAAATAATGAACAAATTAGTTTCCATTGGTGAAAGAATTTCAGAAATTTCCTATGCAGGTCATATTGATATGAAGGTTTTGGTCAGAGAAATGACAAACTATGATCTTATATCAGCATATCAATGGACGGCAGTCGAAAAATATGGAAGAATGAAATATAATCTTCGTTCATAAAAGTATCTGTTGGGTCCCATAATAAATGAAGATTTTGAAGAATTTTATTTGAAAGAAATTTGTAATCTTTTTTTATATAAACTTTAACTCAAAGTGACATGTGGTAGTTAGTTAAGTTATGTTAATTTTAGTTAAAAGAAGCAGTTAGGTTTTGCTTCATAGAAATTTTGTATAAAAGACAATGTGAATTGTTTTGAAAGGGTTGGAAACTTTTGAAGACAAGACAGTTTTGTATCAAGTGGTTCTATATTCTAATACAAGAAAATCATGCAGAAAATAACATATTTTGCAAGTCAAAGATACATGTGTTGATCAAAGTTACAGTCTGTACTTTCCTTTCTCTTATGTGCATGTTTTCCTTCCTTTGTTAATCTTTTCCACTATGTTATATCTTCTATGCTTGGATGAAAGTTAAATAAGTCAAGATTCATATGTTTATGCCTTGATTTATCGGGTCTGAGTATTCATTTTTTCTCCAAAATTGATAGTGGATTCATCTGAAAATTGGTGCCCATTATTGGTGGAATGTCTATCTTTCTTTCTTTTTAACCTGCAAAATATTTTGACTGTAATGTGACAACTATCTTTCCTATGTAAAGATCTTTATTGTTGTTTATCTGCTGGTCCATAAAACTCTTAGTTTTGACTCCATGCCCAATGGTTCTTGTGTATATTTCAACCATTTACTTGTTTTGAAAAATCCCAGTTATTTTCATATATTCTTAGCCATTTACATATTTTTGAGAGAGCCCTCTCTGGTAGGGAAAAAGATAATTTCCCTCCTAAAGGTTGGTTTGAAATAGTTACCTTAGGTTTATATTTACAAAACCAAAGGATAAAATCTGAGTGCTAACACCCTCTAGAGTGATTGAGTGTTTTCATTGAAGGTACAACAACTTCTACATGGATTCGAAAGTTCCTCTTCTTACTCCATTCAACTATACTGAGTGGAAGCCTAAAATATGTGCATATATCAGGACACAATGTCTCTATGATGTGTCCACTGGTGCTGAGAGGGAACCAGAGTCTTATTAAGAGAAAAATCATTTGCTAAATGACTATGACAGAGCATTTAGAGCTATGTGTCTAGACATGTCTCCAAGTATGCACTACTTGATTGGTTCTACAAACTATCCATTTGAGCTATGGTCCAAGTTGGACAAGGCTCTTGATAAGCAGAAAAATGGTGCATGGAGTGAGCCTATGGACACCTCAACATGTTCTCTCTCTCCTAATGTTTCAGCCTATACTCTATTTGATGAATTTGTTCATGAAGATCAAATGGTAGAATATTCAACACAAGTTCCTGTTGGTACAGATCTCTTTGATTCGAATGCTTCCTCTACATGTTATGAAGTAGAATGTGGAGAAATCATATATTGCACAATAATTTGCTGCTAATAATGAAGATACAACAAATGGAGCAACCATTCTTGAAGAATAACTATCTCTCTATTCATTTTTCTCCCATCATACTTCTTCTACTGAGGATTCTCTATCAGTTATTGCTCTATAATATGAGCATTCTTCCTATGAGTTTGCTGATGTGAAAAGTTGTGGTTCCTTGGATATTTTGGAGTCTAGATCAGATTATGGAGTTCATGCATTCACACTCCTTGGTCCCATGCCTCCTCTCACTTCCTACATGGTCACATGCACACTTCCTCAAGCTACTGTTGAAGATGGAGACAACATGCATTTGCTTGGGTTTAATCCTCAAGCACATCAAGATTCACATGGTTCGAAGTTCAAGCATTTGGACCATCTACAAGCATTTGTAGTTGATCTCCAAACCTCTTTGTTCTCTCACGTCTTCACATTCGAATTCTGAGGATCACCAGTCAGTTTTTGCAGCTCATTTTCAGTATGGAGTTGATGCATTCGCTCACTATCATGCTTCCTATCCACTACATGATTATGATTGCCACTTGTTCTCATAGTTGCATAGAAGATTGGAGCACATTATCATTCACTTGGGATTGATTCTCAATCTCATCAAATCTCATTTGGATATTTTTTGGCCACTTTTGGTATGATGATCAAGTCTAAAGAGTATCTACTTGTGCTTGCTTCCACAGTTGCAGAGATCAAGCATTTGATCCAAGCATGGGAGCAACATCCACTTCTTCCAAAGGAGAAGGTTCCTCCAAACATCTGATCAAGTTCACACCTACTTGAGTTTTGGAGCAGTTCAGTTTATTTTGGTGTATTTCATGTCCACTTTAGAGGGGAGGTTTTATTTACCACGTGGTTTTCCTCCTTACCTTGGTTACATGGACTAATAAAAATTGTTGTTGTAAAAGGTGACTTGAGCCTTAGTTTCCCAGGCCTTAATTTTTTTTTGACTACCAAAGTCTAGATTATGAGGGGGTGTTATAACATTATTACACCTTAGGACATTATTCATACATCACTTTGTTGATTAACTGGTCCAAAATAAGGTTAATAATTACAATCCTAGGTTGTTAGAAGTTAGTTAGGGCTAATTATGACCATTCCACCACTTATGGGCCAAAATATGGTCAAATATAGCTGTTGGGAGCCCTATTAATGGCCACCTCCAACATTTATTACCACCTCTTGAGAAAAGGTGCCTTATTTCCCTATTTTAAGGAAGTTTTCTTTGACTTAAGGTGCCCATTCATTGTATGTGGACATTTTGGCCCTTTCTTGGTTGTTTTGGCCTATCCTTGGCTACCTAAATTCCACCCAATAGTATCCACCACATGTGTGAGCCTCATTTATCTCTTCCCATGCTCACCCAACGTTCACATGGACAATTCGTACCTGTTTGGGGTGATTTGGGAGCCTATTGGTCAACCTAGGGGGATTGAGATCCAATCAAAGCTAGCCACTTGTAGCTGCCTCCAAAGGAAAAAAAATTCTTCGAAATGTTATATAAGGATGTTGGATATTTAATAAACCTGCTATTTGATCATTTGTATCTCTGGTTTTTTATCATTTATATTACTGGTTTTTTATCATTTGTGAGTGGTTTTGATCATTTATTTTCCAAAATTATTTTTGCACTTATTTCTTGCATAATAAGAATAAATTATTGATTGTGAGGTAATATTTATCTACTAGATCCTACTGTGATTAATATTTCACATGAATTAATCGTACATTTCCCCATAATTATTATACTTACCCCATACTTCAATAACTACATGAGAAGACTTCACCACCAACCTGTTACATGCATTTAATGATTGGGTTTCTAAGTCAATGGATGTGGATGGTTTAATTTAATCCATACTATGTAAAAGACATGAGATCTTACATCGACACTTTCCAATAGAGGATCACTCTCCCATAACCCTCCTTTCCTCTTCCCCTTTGTTTGAATCATAGCCCCTCTCTCACTCTATATAGACATATTGGACTATTATATATTATATTAGATAGCGTCAGTATTTACATATCTTGAATTTACCACATATTCCATATAAGTATATTTACATCACCTACATGCTTAGACATTCACTATTAGGTCCTTGGCCTTTATCTCCACATTAGGAATCCATATAGATAGATTACATCATTTATATGTGGGGTCATTTATTTAATCTTACATGGCTCAATTCCCATCACTATAACCTCAGAATTACAAATTATACATAATTTGATCCAATACATTCCAAGTGTCAAAACCACGGTAATACATTCCCCTCTCACTTGGAATAGAACCAATTTTGGTGTAGCTTGAGATCATAAAAAAACGAATATGCCTCCTTCATGGCATTATTCACCTCTCATATACCTTATTGGGACCATTGTGCTTCCACTTCTACCTGTCTAATGACTTAATTCTATATCTATGCAACTTTCTTATCAAGGATGCACAAGGGATTTGTTTGAAACAATCATCCTTGTTCCACCTGGATCATACCCCAATCGATCATGTGGTTAATATCATGTACACATTCTCTAAGAAAAGAGACAGGAAAGTTTTTTGTGAGCTCTATTGTTAGCAGGTAATGCAAGTCTCTATGCAATTGACCCTATACTATCAAGGACTTAAGATACCCCATGATATCTAGATTCCAACTAGGAACAACTTCCAATCTTAAAAAAAATATTCCTTGGCTTCACTCTAATGAAGACATGATCCCCAACATTGAATTATCTATGCACTTTGTTCTTATCTAGATAACATGTTTTCCTATCTTGCATGACCTTTAAGTTCTTAATTTTATGAATTTATTGCTTCATTTCCTTAAGCATATTTATCCCAATCACCATTTTTTTTACTATATTAACCCAACTTAGTGAAGTGTTGTATATTCTATGTTTATGAACAATCTGTGAGGGCAGACACACACGGATCTCCCTAGTCTGAATGGTCCAAATCTAGAACAAAAAAAGTACATAACACAAATAAATTTCCTAGATTGATTGAATTGCAAAGTAAATCAAGAAACAACTTACCTTATGAATGCAACTCCTTTCTCCTCATTTGATTCAACTCCTTGATCTTCAGATCTTCAGCTGCAAAACAAGATAGAACAAGTGGAAACAAACAAGTAGTGAAAGAATATGATTATGAATCAATCTAGACTAGCAGTCAAAGAAGCCAATCCTAAACATTATAAAGACAATAATTTTATGGAAATAACTTGTATTAGATGTAATGATAGAAAAGTACAAAGAGAGAGGTGTTACAACCAATGCTTTGCATCATAAATCCTTTCCAACAATCCTAGCCTCAATGATAAAAAGGCTTTTCCTCCTATGGACGAAAAGGATCTCCTAGAAAAATTCCACTAGCATGTAAGTACTCTATCCTTCCTCCTTCAACAATGGAGATGGTGTTCATATTTATAGGCCAAAAGGGATAGGAGAGGTTGAGGATTTAGGGGATAAGTTTAAGGAATCATCCCACTAGGTAAGGGGATTGAATGCCACCTTTCCTGGCATGTAGGGATAAGCCTCCATGACACTCAAGGTTCAAGAAGTCGCTCGAAGCTTCTATTTATCCATTTTAACCAGCAACGACACACCTTGCACAAATTTAACTCACATCATTGGAAGGGTGACACCTCTTGTGCAAGGGAAACGCGCATCACCGATGTGCTCTTTCAATGTGCAGAGCGCGTCACCTAAGGTCTGACACACCTTTCCAGTGAGCAAGGCGCGTCGGGGTGACAACAAAAAGTTAAATGGATAGACATCAAATCTTATTTTAGTCTTTCATCCCAAGTGCTTTAGGAAACAAGGCATATAGAGGACACATAACTCATGATGAAGGGATTTTGGTGTAACATTCTACTATATAAATCCTCAAATAAAATCAATTTTAATGATGCATGACTCCCATTATTATATGTGAACTCCAAAACGTGTAAATAATCTTCCCACTTGGATGATTTTTCCATCACATGCATGCTAAGTATGTAATTAATCACTTGATTCAGTATTTCAACCTACCTATCTATCTGTGGATGGTAGACAACACTAAAATTAAGTGTGGTACCCGAATATTTAGAAAGAATCTTCCAAAAATTAGAAGTAAACTCGGTATCCCCATTAGATACAATTTCCCTCGATACTTAATTTTTTTCTCTCAATAATTTTTTTACAATGTTAGTATCCTTATGTGTAGATTTAACATGAAAAAATCGAGTTTCCTTCGTTAACTTATCCACTACAACCATGATAGAATCGTGTTTCCTCGTTGTTACTAGAAATTTGGTAATAGAAAACATAGTGGTTACCTTCCATTTCCATTTTGGAAGTGGAAAAGGTTGTAATAAACTTGTTGGGTGATGATTATGTTTAGACTTAACTTGTTGGCATTGCATACATCTAGCAATATATTTGAAAAAATATTTCTTCATCCAAGGCCAGATATATTTTTTCTTATTGTAGAAATCATTTTTTGGTAGCCTAGATGGCTATACTATGGAATCTTATGCATTTCATCCATGATAATGTTGAACCTCAAAGGATACTGAGAGGGGAGGGGGTGAATCTGTATCATGCAAATGTTGGAATATTCTCACCATCATTTTTATATTTTGCATGCATGTATGCATCCAGTCATCATTTATGCATCTGCATGTAAATACAAGCATCTAGTCATCAGTATGGTAGTCTCCCAACACCTAGTCCCCAGTTTTCATCCCCAGGATCTTGTTTCTGCTCAGTTCTAGCCCTCCTAGCCACAAATGCACCCTTGTTTGCATAGTTGGAGCACAAGTGCACCCTCTTCCACCTATTTAGTATATTCTTCAGTTAGTTCCATGATTAGTGGATCTATTCCTTGATTTGAGGATTGATTACTAGTTTAACTGACTGAACCACTTAGAGAGACCTCCAGAGAGACTAGATAAACTATACTAAATACTGATATCTCCTCATGCACCCACATTGGAGTCTCCTTCCCTACATTTGTGCCACATGCACCAGTTAGACTCAATTATACTCATTTGACTGATGTTTGACCACTTGTGACCACTATTACTGATTGGATGATGTCTCTAATGTCATCCAAGCCACACATTGAGGAGAATTTGAATGAACTTAGGAGGCATTCAAATTCATTTGATTGTATTTAGTTATTATTCACTATCCATAGTTCCAGCTTACAGATGATGTATGATACAACAATTTTTGTCATTTCTTGTGTATGAGTGATTATTGAATCAACATGTATTCTTCTTCTTTATGCACTTCTTGAGTGAGTTTTAGTGAGTTATGCTACAACTGAGTGATCCTACTTCTAAAATATCACATGGTATCAAAGCTGACAACAACTATTCGAATTGCAGCAGTTGCAACAATTCTTTGAGCAATTTTCTTTCATTGAGCACTAGAAGCCTCTAGGTTTCCACATCAAATCCTGGTGCTATGTCCTTGAATTCACTGGAGCAATCTAGTGAGGTCTAGCCAGGTGTGAAGGACCCAGTCAAATGTGATCAGTGTCCTAAGGCAGTGTTCAATTCAAATTGCAGCAGATCTCCATTTCATAATTCTCATTTGTTTTGCAGGACTATCCCCTCCTCAACTTCGAATTCTTCAGTATCATGGATCTCAAGTTGAATTCATTCAACTACTTCGAATGGAAGGAAAATATGGACATCTTCTTGAAGTCGAAGAGGATTTCTATATTGGTGAATGGCTCTTTAGTTGAGCCCACTGGTGCAGTACAGAAATCCAAGTACTTAGACAAGCTTGATGAAGCAGTAGGACTGTTGCTACTTAGCATTTATGAAGACCTACACTTTCACGTTATTGATATGAAGACTCCAAAGGAGGTTTGGGACAAGCTCGAATATCTTCTTGGCTAGAAGGATGACTTGAAGGGTCATAAATTAGAAAATGAGCTCATCTCCTTGAGCTCAAGAAGTTTCGAAACTATCACTGAGTTTCTCAATAAATTCAAGAACTTGATTTCACAATTGAAGAGGTATGGGATTGAGAATGAAGAAAAACAACTCATCCTTCCCATCCCGTCAAAGCTAGGCCCTGATTATTCAGTGTTTGTTTTGACCTTCCAATCAACAAAGTTGTCCATTCCAAGATGGAAATCCCCTTCGCTTGAATACTTCATCCAATCCCTCACACTTGAGGAGGAGAAGCTAGCGAACATGGGAGTGATAAAAACCAAATTGGATTAAGCTCTTGCAGCTACTGAGTCAAGAAGAGCGAATGGTAAAGGAAAAAAAAAAGTTTCTTATAGGAAGTCGAATGACCAAAAGCAGAAGGAGGCTCCAAACTACTCAAATGGAGTTTCGAATCCTAAGAAGGACAAGACATCTTAAAAGGGAAAATCCAAGTGCACATACTGTAACTGAGGATATCACCCTGAGAGCTCATGTATGAAGAAGACAATATATCTCATGGCTTCACTTATTGAAAAAAATAATCTTCCAGTACCTGCATGTGCTAGAAAGAAAGAGAGTGAACCATCTGGATTTGAAAACAAAGAGAGGTGCCATGCCCTCATGGCAGGTGCATCAACTCAATCCCCCTTCATCATAGATTCTGGAGCATCAAGATACATGTCTTCCTCCAAGGATCTCTTCACTGGTTTCGAATCTACTGTTGGACCATCCATCATGTTGGGGAATGAATCTGAGGTCTACTCTGAGGGGATTGGAAGAATCAAACTTGATCATGGGTACTTCTCATATGTGCTCTATGTCCCCACACTCACTGCAAATCTTCTTTCAGTATATCAGATGACCCATATTGGAGAGCCCAAGAGGGAGATCTTCTCTCCAAATGAGGTCGAAATTCAAGACATGGTATCAGATTCTACCATTGCAAAAGGTGTTGCAAATCATAAGTCGAAACTCTATGAGTTCTCCCATTTTCTACCTCTCTCTAAACAGTCTGCTCTTCAAAATCAATCAAATGAAGAGAGTAGGCTATGGCGTGAAATATTTGGGCATCTCAACTATCAATACTTGCAAGACATGCATACTAAAGAGATGGTTGAAGGGATTCCCAAGATCAAGTTTTCCAAGGGAAACTGTCATGGTTGTTTGATTGGAAAGCATCCTGAAAATAAATTTGAGAAGTGGAAGGCAAGGAGAGCCTCTCAACCTATAGATTTGATTCATAGTGATGTTGCAGGTCCATTTCCATATCTATATTTGAATAAGGCAAGGTATATTCTTACTTTTATTGATGATTATTCAAGATTTACATGGGTATACTTTCTCATATTAAAGTCAAAAGTATTTGGATTCTTTAAGTTTTTCAAGTCTTCTGCAGAAAATTTTTCAGATAGAAAGATCAAGGCCATTCGCATTGATAATAAAGGTGAGTACATCAAGGGTGAATTTCAAACCTTTTGTACTGAAGAAGGCATCGAGATGCAACATACTGTTCCCTATACACCACAACAGAATGGTGTTGCTGAAAGGAAGAACTGAACATTGAAATAGATGGCCACCTGCATGCTAAAGTCAAAAGGATTGCACCCTAGTCTTTGGGAAGAATCTATCAACCGTTCCACTTATCTTCAGAACAGAGTTCCTCATAAAGGACTCAAAGATATGACTCCTTTCAAAGCATGGATGGGATACAAACCTGATGTGTCTCATATTAGAGTGTTTGGATCCAGAGAATGGGAAAGGATTCCAACTGAGAAAAGGAGAGCCCTAGATCCAAAAAGAAGAGAGTGTATTATGGTGGGTTATGCATTGAATTCAAATGCCTACAAGCTTCTTGATCCTTCTACTATGAAAACATTCCTTGATAGGAGTGTACAGTTTGAGGAATTGCCTCTACATGATGCTCACCCTGTTGAGAAAGAGATATTTCCTACCACACCTCCACTGCTTGGTGAGATCCAAGAGAGTGAATCTTCATCACATGACAGTTCAGATTCAGAGTATGAGAGTGAAGATGATGAAGAGTGAATGATAGATCCAGATCCATAAGAACTTGAAGATCTAGCACCTAGTAGTGAAGATGAGCGAATGGAAGATCCAGATCCACAATAACCAAATGATATTGCACTTGATGATCCTCCTCTTCCTAGATGGGAAGACACTACTCTTAGATCTGCCGGAGATCTTGTTGGATATCCACTTGATCCGAGGAGAACCAGATCTGATTTTTAGAATGGAAGGTTTCATCCTTCTCACATTACTGATCCATTTATTTCCGATAGATCTTTCTTCGGTGGATAGGTCCACTTACCATTTGGGGTGAGTGATGTACATGATTGATCATCCTACCACAGTCTATCTTGAGGGGGGGATTTCTTCCCACTGGGTTTTCTCTCTTTCCTCACTTTATTTATTTAGATTGTTGTACGGGGTGACCTTTGGTCTCAGTTACCAAGGCCCTACCATTTCAATTTTTCCTCATAGTGTGGCTTGCGGGGGGTGTTGGAATATTCTCACCATCATTTTTATATTTTGCATGCATCCAGTCATCATGCATGCATCCAGTCACCAGTATGGTAGTCTCCCAGTACCTAGTCCCTGGTTTTTTATCCCCAAGAGCCTGTTTCTGCTCAGTTCTATCCCTCCTAGCCACAGATGCGCCCTTGTTTTCATCAGTAGAGTACAAGTGCTCCCTCTTCCACCTATTTAGGAGATTCTTCAGTTAGTTCCATGATTAGTGGATATGTTCCTTGATTTGAGGACTGATTACGAGTTTAATTGATTGAACCACTTAGATAGACCTCCAGAGAGACTAGATCAACTATACTGAGTACTACCAACTCCTCATGAGCCCACATTGGAGTCTCCTTCCCTAGATTTGTGCCACATGCACCAGTTAGACTCAGTTAGACTCATTTGACTGATGTTTGACCACTTGTGACCACTATTACTAATTGGATGATGTCTCCAATGTCATCCAAGACACACATTAAGGAGAATTTGAATTACCTTAGGAGGCATTCAAATTCATTTGATTGTATTTAGTTATTATTCACTATTCAGAGTGTCATCTTACAACTGATGTATGATACAACAGTTTTTGTCATTTCTTGTGTATGAGTGATTATTGAATCAACATTTCTTCTTCTTCTTTATGCACTTCTTGAGTGAGTTTTAGTGAGGTTTTGTACAGCTGAGTGATCCTACTTCTAAAATATCACAGCAAAATCTTAATATTTATATACAATTTTTGCTTCATATGTCATACACCTATACCAAAGTAGTTATCAACATAAAAGACATTGTGCACTGATTATTTAAAAAGAAACTTTGTATAGATAGAATATTTGATTACATAAATTTTTGGGAGACACCAGTCTCCAATAATGATGTGAGCACCCAATCACAGATTTTGCAGACAACGACATGAAAGGGACACCAATCCATTGTGTAAGCACAAAATTACTATTTACAGAAACCAACCTGTGAGGAAACCAATCATCTATGCAAGAACCAACTTGTTGTCTGACACCAACCTCTGAAGACACCAATCCTCTGCACAAGAAACAACTTGATACCAGTCACCAAACTGTGAGGACACCAATCCTATGTGCAAGCACCAACTTGTTGTCTTCAAGAACCAACCTGTAGGAGACCACAATCTCTTGTCCTTGCCCCTTCCTACATCCATGAGATAGATATGGTTGTAAATGTGTTCCTCTATCACACTCTGATTTGTGCACTTTCCTCAGATTATTATGTATACTCTCTTCAAATTCTATTGCACACTTAGCTTCAACTGCGCACTTCCACAACTTATTCTACGACACTTGCTCCTCATGTTTTGTTGTATTGTGCACTTGACCATGTACTTTGGCTTACTCTTATGTTGTGCACTCGCCTCTACTTGTTCTGAGACTGTGACTTCATATATGACTTAGTTCTATATTGTCTCACACTTCTTCGAATCAACTAGCCATTGATTCCCCCATTAAACCGAGGCTTCAATTTCAAAGTGCTTCTCTCTCTCTCTCTCTCTCTTCTTTCTATCCTACACACACTAAAAAACATTAATCATTTTGTTTATTTATATCATTCTAGAATCAATAATTATTTTCTTAATTCAATTGATTTGTCCACAAGTGGGGGCTTCTATATGTTAGAGACACCCTTCCTTCCTTTCTTCATGCTCAAGTTTACCCAAACATTTGACTTGAGATGACCAAGTCTCTTATTATTTTGTCAACGTGAAATTTGTGCACTTTTACATATATGATGACTACGCAGTATTTATGCGATAGGAACCTATCATAGAATTGCATGAGTATATGACTTAATGGGACTTGCGTGCGTACTCCCTTTAACAACATTTTTCTATATACTTCTTCAAAATGGATTCTAGACTTCATGCTTCTCATTTGACATCAAGCTTGTTCTATATACTACTTCATGCTTCTCAATTGACATAAATGACAATACTAATTTCAACAATCTCCCCCTTTGGAATTGATGTCAACACCAAGTAAGACTGAGCTCCCCCTGACTATGAGCTCCTCATATTTGGTGCATTCTACAGTAACCTATACTTTTGCAATTTCTATCTTTGCGCAGTCTCTATTACAACACAGTGTCTATAGTTTCATTTGTAATTTCTTCGTAGTATCTGCAATTTCTCCCCCTTTGAAATCAATGGAAAAGGGATGCTCATTTTATCTTTTCTTATTTATCTTCAGTGGCCTTTGGACAATTTTTCAATGAACTGTAATTCTATAGCTGCACAATATTTGCAATTTTATTTTTTCGCAATTCATTTTCTGCGCAGTATTTTCAATTCCCCCCCATGGACTCATGCTTCTGTTCCTTCCTTCTATTTCTCCTCATTTGACTATGATAACTCCAATTTTTCTGCACTGCGCAGTCTTAATCTACCTTCCCATGATGTCGCGCTGTTTTCATAGTTTTCAGTTTTAATGTGGCTTGAGAAAATTAGTGAGTGGGGATTAATCCCAATATTTGTCTGAGATATTCAAAGGTATCCCTTGGAAGAGGATTTGTAAATATATTTGCAATCTTCTCTTTTGTTTCAAAATATTCCAACTTGAATTGTTTTCATTGACTAGTTCTCTCAAGAAAAGATATTTGAAAGGAATGTGCTTTATCATGGAGTGCATTATAGGATTCTTGGAAATACTAATTGCACTAGTGTTGTCACATAAAATTGGAATAGGCTGATCGAAATCCTCTTAGACATCCTTTGGATTTTTTTTCATCCAGAGAACTTGGACGCAACAAGCTGTTGCTATGATGTATTCTGCCTCTGCTGTAGA
This sequence comes from Larix kaempferi, assembly GCA_027924585.1. NCBI lineage: Eukaryota > Viridiplantae > Streptophyta > Pinopsida > Pinales > Pinaceae > Larix > Larix kaempferi. The sequence continues at coordinate 2,990,408 of BSBM01000377.1, forward strand.
CAATGTTACTGACGATTGTTTCTTGATTAACGAGGACACTAAGCAATTTCCAAAGTAAAATGATGCTCCACTTGTACTTCTTCTATCATCGATACTTTTGGACAAGTCTGCCTCAGTATATGCTACCAAATTTAAGTCATTACTTCATGAATACCATAGGCCAAAATCCAATGTCCCTTTCAGATACCTAAAGATTCTTTTTACAACTTGAACATGTGTCTCCTTAGGTGCTACTTGAAACCTTGCAACTAGTCCTACAGCCTGCATAACATATGGTCTTGAAGTTTTTACATATAACAAACTACCAATCATTGATGTGTAAATTTTTTTATCCACTTCCTTTGCTTAGTTTGCAACCAATGAACATGATAGTATTACCGTACTGGTTTACATTCTTCCATGTTCAACTTATTCAACATTTATTTTACATATTTGGTTTGAGAAATAAATATACACTTACTGAGTTGGTAAATCTGTAGTCACATAAATAATGTTAACTCTCCGAGCATAGACATCTCAAGCTCCTTCTTCATTTCTGCTACAAATATTTGACTCGGTTTATCATCATCAGGCTTACAACATCCACATAGATCAATTCAATGATAACCATATTTCCATTATCAATTTTTATATATAAATTTCTATCAACCTCTCCTCTTCTAGATCCTTGTTGTCACAGATATTTGTCTAGCCTTGAGTACCAGGCTCCAGGTGCTTGTTTTAGTCCATACAAATATTTATTTAGTCTGCAAGCATAATATTTATACTTTGATAGTAGGAACCCTTCTGGTTGTTCTATGTAAACTTCTTGTTTTAATTACCCATTTAGAAAATCTGATTTTGATATAATTTGATATCTTTAGAGCACGCATAAGCTAGAAATGTTTTGATTGCCTCTATTCTCGTCACAGGGGAAAAGATTTATTCAAAGTCTATTCCTTCAACTTGAGCATATCCTTTGCACACCAATATTGCTTTGTTTCTAATTACCTTCCCATCTTCATTTAATTTTTTCCTGAAAACCCACTTGGTGCCAATGATAATTTTATCTTTAGGTCTTGGAACAAGTTCACATGTCTCATTTTTCTCAATCTGATTCCGTTCTTCCTCCAATTCCCTTCATAGATCTACACCAGCCACAGCCATTTTCAAGTGTGTATGGGGTTCCAACCACTGGAACCAATTGATGTAGCTCTTCCCATTGCATCCACATGTGAGGAATCTTCCCATGCTCAGACTGAGGCCGATAAGGCCACCAGATTTGTTGAACAAATACAGCACATCCGTCAACAAGTCCATGAAATTTTGGAAAAGGCCAACACTAAGTACAAGCAACGACATGACCAACATCGAATTCCACACAAGTTCCAGGTGGTTGATAAGGTTTGGTTTCATTTGCAGAAAGAGAGGCTCACAGGACCCCATCGCAAGATTATTCCACTTCGATATGGGTCGCACACCATCACCAAGGCAGTTGACGACAATTCCTTCGAGCTAAGCATTCCTCCATTCCTTGGCCTGCAACTAGTATTCAATGTGGAGCTCCTTCACCTGTATTTTCCACCGTTGTTGGACAACTCAGAGGTGGCAGAGCAATTGACACCTAAAGATATTAATCCTGAATACATGGAGCAGGAAACCATTGATCATATCATGGACAAATAGGTTAATGGAACCCGCTGTTAAATTTTCAGAATTTACTTCAATCTGATCTAGGATCTTAACTGAGAGAACAACATGTACAACATATCTACAACATATCAATCATGGACACAATAATGTAAGCACACAAGAGACACAGATTTTACTTGGGGAAAACCATAAAGGTGAAAAACCCCAATAACTTCCTCAGAGATAGATAGAGAAATGATACAACCAGAATACAAGAGATAGTCTTCTCCTAGTAGCAGAGCCTCCTCCTCCACAAGTGCGCCACTCTCCCAAGTGTGAGTGAGAGAATAGAATGTGTAAAATGAGAGAGACACACTCTCTATTTATACACTAACTTGACTTGACCTTTACTCAACTAGGTCGGCCTCAACTTAACCACTTAACATAATGCTGACTGGGCCAAACCCCACTAGGGTGGTCTAATAACCCTTTGACCCACATGGTCGACCCCCAATAGGGTGGTCTAATAACCCTTTGACCCACATGACTTATACAGGGTCGACCCCAACAAGGTGGTCTAATAACCCATCAAGTATAAGTTACGACACTTACAATATAAATGACGACACTTCCGTATAGAGGAATAATAACATCTCTATAGAAATACAATATACATATATGTGAAATACATTTCAAAGTTACATATACATCAACACTACCTCTTAACTAGGAAGGTATTTCTCAACACGGGTCTTATAGCACAAGTCTTCTTCTCTAGATCATCGTCACTGGATAATCGTTGTCGAGTCATCATCATCGTCACTGCTGCTGCTATCTCAATCAATCTCTGAATCTACTCATCATAGGAAGTTCTACAGAGCCAGCCCTTTTTCATACTGGATGTAGGTCCACCACCTGCAGGTCTTCATCCTCACTAGCCATACTGTGGAAATATCAGGACTTATTACGTGCGTCACAAAACCTCGAAAGAGCATCCCAGGATGTTACGGGTACACAAATCCGACCTGTAGGATCTCCTAGGGCCATATTATATGTGACCTCACCACAAAACCTCGCAAGAGCATCCCAGGCTGTTACGAGCACACAGCTCTACCTATAGGATCTCCCAGGGACAGATTATATGTGGTCACCTCAAAACCTCGCAAGAGCATCCCAGGCTATTACGAGCACACTACTCTACCTATAGGATCTCCCAGGGACAAATTATATGTGGTCATGGAAAAACCTCGCAAGAGCATCCCAGGTTGTTACGAGCACACAACTCTACCTATAGGATCTCCCAGGGACAGATTATATGCCATAGGACAAAACCTCGAAAGAGCATCTGCCAAATATCCCAGGGCCAGATTATATGCCATAGGAAAAACCTCGAAAGACTATCTACAGATCTCCCAAGGCCAAATTATATGTCCTCCCAGAGCAAAACCTTGAAAGAGAATTTGCCAGATATCCCAGGGCCAGATTACATGCCATAGGCAAAACCTCGAAAGACTATCTGCAAATCTCCCAGGGCCAAATTATATGCTCATCTGCACAACCTATTCCACGGCCATAGAGTATCATCCTAATACTCACCATACATCATCCTGATGTATACATGATCATCCTGATCATCATCACTGCAACATCCTGCTGCAAGTCATCAATTCATCTAGAGCAACATCCTGAAGCTTGTCATCCATGATCATCCTGATCATACAATGCATCTACCTGATGCATACCAAGTATCTACCTGATGCATATCATCATACATGATCCACCTGATCATCCCTGATACATATCAACATACATAATCTACCTGATCATACAATGTATCCACCTGATACATATACAGATACATGGTCCAAGCATCCAACATGATGCATACATACATATAAATGATCCAACTGATCATATCCAACATCCAACATGATGCGTACATACATATAAATATAAATGATCCAACTGATCATATCCAGCATCCAACATGATGCGTACATACATATACATATAAATGATCCAACTGATCATATCCAGCATCCAACATGATGCATATACCAAGCAGTAACTGGAGCATCATCTTGATGCTCATCATCCAATGCTTACATCCATAGCCATGTGAAGGATCCTCCTTCCAACATGCTTGGAATGGCTTTTGCAAATGTGTCCATCACTTTTTCCTCGAAGTGTCATCAATCTGAAGAACACCAAGCCTCTCCCTGAAGTACTCGAACTTCACCCTGGCTAGTGGCTTGCTCAGCACATCTGCAATTTGCTCGTCCGTCGCAATATACAAGAGCTTCACGGCTCCTCTCTGCACCATATCCCTGATATAGTGATATTTGATCTCTATGTGTTTCGACATGTTATGAAACACTGGGTTCTCGGACAGCTTCACACAACTCTGGTTATCACAAAAGATACCAGTAGCATCCAATGGGAGATCAAATAACTCAGGTAGTAGCTTCCGTAGCCATACTTCCTCACAACTAGCTGAACAAGCTGCAACATACTCTGCCTCAACTGTACTCAGTGCTACGCAGGACTGCTTCCTGCTAAACCAAGAGATCACATGTGATCCCATACTAAAGCAGCATCCAGATGTGCTCTTCCTATCTACAGCACTGCCAACCCAATCTGAATCAACATAACCCTGCAGGTTAAACTTTTGATTTGCTTCATACTTGAGCCCATAATCCACTGTACCCTTCAGGTACCTCAGAACATGCTTTACAATAACCAGGTGAACACTCCTCGGATACGTCAGGAACTAGCTCAATGTGTTCACCGCAAAGCAAATATTTGGTCTCGTGTTTGTTAGGTACATCAAGGACCCAATCATCTGACGATACATAGAGACATCAATCGGCTCAGATGAAGCATCACAAAGAAGCTTCAGATTTGATGCCATAGGTGTGGCCATGGCCTTGCAATCCATCATCCTGAACCTCTTCAGGATCTCTACTTCATACTTCCCTTGTCCAAGGAAGATTCCATCTGCACTCTGCCACACCTTCATGCCACAAAAAAAAATAGTGCATCATCCCCAAGTTCTTCATCTCGAACTCGGCAGCAAGCTTCCGCTGTGTCTCGTCAATCAATCTGTCATCTCCTGTTACAAACAGGTCATCCACATACAGGAGTAGAATCATAGGATTCCCTTCCTCAACCTTGTAGTAAAGGTTGGAATCCGCTTCACTCTTGGTAAAGCCCAAACTGGATAGAAAGTTGTCTATCCTACCAAGTCCTACACACATATATGACTACACCATTCAAGAAGGCTGTCTTGAAATCCATCTGGTGTATCTTCTATTTCATCACTTTTATATTTCTCTATGCTTCCATCTGCAGCATGCTTGATCTGATAGTTCCATTTGGAAGTCACAACAGACTTCCCTTCAGCTCTTGGGACCGCATCCCAAACATCGTTCTTCATGATCGAAGGATCATGGCATTCTTCCCGTATCCTGGGAACTTTAATATCTTCAATAGATAATTTTGTTGCTTGAACAAATTTTGTAGTCCTTCTTTTGTAGGTGAAGGTATACGGTCTTTTCTACAAAACAAGTTAAATTGCATGATTAGAAACATCTCATAATTTTCAGACAAATTCTTACACATAAAGAAATATGTCATACAGTCATGCAATTATCTTAGCCAATGCTTCAATACAACATTTATCCATGTTCCACAACTTTCTAGATGCCTTCCAGACTCTACCAGAACATTGTTAAGAGTTTGCACTACTCCCAACATGTCAGCAAAGAGGTTTCATTCTAGATAAGTAGCATTGGAATGTTGTACAGTGCCATAGGCCACTTACCCATCACATGCATATTAGTAGTATACTGTTCATTAATGCAATCATTCTAATATGCACAATATATATCCTAAGTCTAGGAACATGAGCATATACATCATTGAACAATTTTATTTAAACAAACAAATATGCAAGAAATGATAATTAAAAATACTTATCTTTGTTTGGTTGCTGGGTGGACTCCCTCTAAGTCTTTGCTTCCTTGCAGGAGCTGCTGAAGTAGCTTCTTCTACACCTTTCTGTTGTGGAATGTAGAAAGATGGTCAAATCCCTCTGAATATCTGCATCTTTGCAGAAACTATTGAAGTGTGCTCCTTTGCTTTCTTGCAGGAACAACTGGAGTGTGCTCCCTCTTGATCTTTGCTTCCTGGATTACCTGTCCTTGAACTTACATCCATCCTTAATCACTATGCATGCTTATTAGTATCATCATTGTGTTATCCTTGAGGTCTCATACATAATCACACATTTATTAGTATAATCTTAATACTATCAAAACACAATAATCTTAAACATGTATAGTCATGATCATTAATTATGGTAAGAAACATAATATGCATACAGCCATGACTATTCAAACCGATGACTTCATGAATAATCATTATCAACAACACAACAATATAAGATCCTAACACAAGGTAGGATTATAGCTTGATATAGGAAAAACATACCTGGATTAGCATGCTAGCTAGTTATGTCTAACATACCCGCATAATGTCTTCTGGTCCTCTTCAGTGACTTGTGCTAGTAACCTGCATGTCTCATAGGTTAACCATTGTAGGACCAAGTTATACATACCTCAAAAGTAGATCTTCTATGTGATCCATGACAATGGATGAATCTTTGTCTTCATGTCACCATGATCATATGTTCTTGAAGTAGAACATGATTTGTCTTTCTTGGTGTACCTTTTATGTTAGCGAACAACATAAACCTCATACAACATCACAATACATTAGTACATTCATAAGTGTCAAAACCTTAATCAATGAATATCTTCTATTAAGGTGATACGACAAGTCTAGTAATTAATCAAGATTGTATTGTAATGATATGAAGACAAACATATGATAAAATTAACCATGAAACATACCTGTAAGCCATACCTGTCAAGATTGCTTGTAATCTTCTTATGGAAGGCCTTAGCCTCATCTCCCTCTGAGACAGGAACTTCTTCACTTATGCAGATGACCAATCCATCTTCTTCTAGGATTAACCCAATCCACTTGATTTGCAAGAACTGGACCTAGAGCTGGATTAGGGTTTGTCAAAGAAACCCCAAAAATTCAAACTTTGAATTTCAAACTTCCGAAAGGATAGAAATATGCACCTTGATGAGCTGATCAAGTTGGTATATTCAGAATTCAAAAATTGCAAAGTTTCAACGCTTGAAATTGCCTTTTAGATTTTTGGATTCACTAGGGAGGACCCTGAATTAGGGTTTTAGTTTCCTGGAGCTTCACCAACCAAAATATTTGATTCAAATCTCTAATCTTCGATTTTTCTGAGGAGCTTCCAGCTGTGGTCACAGATTTCCAAAATTCCAAGTTTTGTAGAAGCCCTAATTTTCCATCTTTTCGATCAAAGTCCCGAACTGGGGTTTGATCAAGCCCGGCCTTCTACCCAACCAAAAAATCTAATATTGGTCTCTAAATTTTGATTTTGATGATTAGCATCCATCCATGGTCTCCGATTACAAAAATTCCAACTTTCTCCGAAGCCCTAAATTTCGGAAGCCATGAATGAAGGTGCTAAAAAATAATTCTATTTTGACAGAAATATGTATCTAATTGTTTCTGGTGTAACTCCAAACTTTTAGATCCACGGGGTCTAAAAAATTTTCCTGAGATAGACCGACCTATTATATTTCCATCTCGACAGGTCTAACCTCAATTGGATTCTTTGAGAGAGAGTTATGCCAAGTGTCGCAACGTGACCTGTTTATGGGATAATGCAGGAGAACGAACTTGTATGGCATACCACGTGTCACTGATTCAACTTCGGCCTCTGAAAATTTTTTTTGAGATAGCCCAACCTATTATATTTCCATCCCGATAGGTCTAACCTCAATTGGATTACCTAAGAGAGAGTTATGCCAAGTGTCGCAACATGACCTGTTTATAGGATAATACACGAGAGTGCACTTGTACGGAATGCCACGTGTCACTAGTTCAACTTCGTCCTCTGAAATGTTTTTCTAAGATAGTACAGTCTGTTTACTACCAGTCACTTTTTACGAAATTTCATTTGGAGCTTCCTAGCCCAAGTTATGACCTTTTTCCCAAGGTCACTTTATTTTGACTCAGATCGGGAAGAGGCAGAAACCCTATATTGTACAGATCATAAATCACAAAGTACAACGAATTAGAGGTTGTCCTTTATCCAAAAGGTACATGGGGATCTGATCTTCGACCTGTAAAAGTTTCATATCTGAAAACGTCTCCAAAATGGATTTATAGCGAAAGTGCTACGATGACTGGTTTTTGCTATATCAAGCCCTAGCATCGTAAGTGCAACAAGTGTCATACATGCCATATCATGCCTTCTTTCAGGCTAGCTCTGATACCATGTTAAATTTTCATAATTTACTTCAATCTGATCTAGGATCTTAACTGAGAGAACAACATGTATAGCATATCTACAACATATCAATCATGGACACAATAATGCAAGCACACAAGAGACACAGATTTTACTTGGGGAAAACCATAAAGGTGAAAAACCCCAATAACTTCCTCAGATATAGATAGAGCAATGATACAACTAGAATACAAGAGATAGTCTTCTCCTAGCAGCAGAGCCTCCTCCTCCACAAGTGTGCCACTCTCCCAAGTGTGAGTGAGATAATAGAATGTGTAAAATGAGAGAGACACACTCTCTATTTATACACTAACTTGAATTGACCTTTACTCAACTAGGTCAGCCTCAACTTAACCACTTAACATAATGTTGACTGGGCCGACCCCCACTAGGGTGGTCTAATAACCCTTTGACCTACATGACTTATACAGGGTCGACCCCAACAAGGTGGTCTAATAACCCATCAAGTATAAGTTACGACACTTACAATATAAATGATGACACTTCCGTATAGAGGAATAATAACATCTCTATAGGATACAATATACATATATGTGAAATACATTCCGAAGTTACATGTACATCAACACCCACCAGCAAAAGATCCAACTATATCGGGTTTTCAAAGTAGGGAAACTACTTCACCAAGGCAAGTGGCTCACCAAGAGTCAAGTTCAGCAGAATTTTCCCCACCTAATGGGGGAACTCAACAAAATGGATACCATTGCTTCCTAAGGGGGGAGGACTAATCTAGATGGATATAGGTGGCCACCCACCTATCCACTGGCTCAACACAGTTTTCTATTTTGGCAGTTTTCTTGTAATGTTTCTACAGTTTTTCGGGTCTCAAACTTTTGGGGCCATTTTGAGGCCCTAAACGACTTTTTTTAGATATTCAGGGGGGGAATGGTTTACAATGGCATGCATAGGCCACCATTTGAAAGTTGTATATCCCAGATATACCTTTCCAATGGGCTATCAAGCACCCCAAACGGAGATCGCATGCAAACGTTATGACCTAGGAAGTTGACTATTCAACTAACCACCTTGGGGCCACAAAATTTATGACGGTTCATCTTCTAGGGTTAAGTTTTTGAATGTTTACGGTTCTTTCCCTAATTCTTGTGATAAATAGCCTCTTTCGACCTCTTCTTATATTCATCTTGTCATGAATGAGCGTAGCTGCCACATCTCTTCTCAGAGATATAACTACCACCATTCTAGCTGCTTTTATTTTATAGTTTGTTCTATTTCATTAATTTAATAGAATATGAGTTTACTGTATTGCTGTGTTTCTTGACATATATCTATGTATGTGAATATATATGCTCTTTCATTTCGTTCTCACATAAATCTGGATCAGTGGTATCAAGGACTTTTTCACTTGTGATTTTTGTTGGAATATTCTCACCATCATTTGTTATATTTGTGTGCCTACATGCATTCTGCATGCATCCATTCATCATGCATGCATTTGCGTGCATCCAGTCATCAGTATGGCAGTCTCCCCAGCACTTGGAGCCTATGTTTATCCCCATAGAGATTTTTTTTAGCCCTTAGGAGCCCTCCTACCTACCTAGTGCACCTTGTTTTCCTCACCTGGATGACATATGCACCCTACTACACTACTTGGATCACTAACAGTCAGTTGCAGCATTTATTGACCAGTTTATTCATTTATTGCTCAGTTTAACTACCTGTAGCTTCCAGTTGTCTGTATCAGAGTGCCACTTGACCTACTGAAAGCCTCATCAGCCTCATGCACCCTCCTTGGAGTCTCCATCCCTTGATTTATGCTCACATGACTCAGTTAGACTTAGTTAGACTCATTTGACTGAATTTTGACTATTTGTGAGTACTACCACATATTGGATGATGTCTCCAATGCTATCCAAGCCACACATTGAGGAGAATTCAAATGACCTTAGGAGGAATTCGAATCCATTTGATTGTATTCAGTTATTATTCACTTTTCACAATGCCACCTTACAACTGATGTATGATACAACATTTTTTTCATTTCTTATGTTAATGAGTGATTATTGATTCAACAATTATTCTTCTCTTCTCTGCTATTTTTGAGTGAGTTTTAGTGAGGTTTTCTCCACCTGTGTGATCTCTCCTGTAAAATATCGCAATTTCTCAGTGTATGTCCCCAACGAGATCTTATTATCGAGAGTTGGGTATCGAACTAGTTGAGCTTGGGGAAAACCCTCCTCGTCAACCGAAGTAGGATCTCATGGCAGGAGAATAAAAGAGAGATGACGAAGCAGGAGATCCTATTAAGTTGTTGCTCGAGGAAGCATAATAGAGGAATGAGATGATGGATAATTTTGCAAAGATCCTTCAAAGAATGCTAATGGCAGCGGATACACCTTCAGCGAGCAACCATTTCGGAGGTGTGACTCCCTTCAAGGTACAAGTTAACTTTGACATTCCCCTATTTGAAGGAAAGATATATGCTAACGCTTTAGAGAAATTGTTGAATCTATTAGAGGGTTACTTCTTTGTTCAAAAATTTTCCAACAACGAAAAGATCACATTCACGCTCCTTAAGTACCTTCCCCACATTAAAGACTAGTGGGATGGGTAATGCGAGAGGCATGCAAGAGATGAGTCTGAACTATTCAGGACAGACCCCACTTGGGAGGATTTTTTCAATGTCGACAAGGAATAGTTCTACCCTATTGCAAACTATGATGACCAGTACACCAGATGGATGAATTTGCACCAAGAGAGAGACAAAACAGTGCCAGAGTTTACCAACATGGTCCATACCCTATGCTCCAAGATGGGTATTCGAGACTCTGAACGAAACTTGGTCCTAAAAAACTACAGTGGCCTACACAGGTACATTTAGACAGAGATGAATTTCCTAGACATATCCTCACTAGGATCATCTTATAGATACACCGTCAAGATCGAGCAGAATTTTAAGCAAAATAATAAGAGGTATTTTGGGTCTGCAAATTAGCAGTAGAATCTTGGAAAAGGTGGCCCTAATTCACAAAGAAAAGGACAGAGAAAGGACGGCCAAAGCCTTGACAACCAGCCTAAGCCGTAGGAAAATAATGGTAACGGGAAATCAAAGGACACTGGAAAGTGGTGTGAATTCCACAAGAACCCTTGGCACAACAGTGATGAGTGCCACTCAAAACAATCCTTGTTGGTTGAGACAAAATCCCAGATCCAGAATCTGACTCAAAACCTGGTGGAGAGAAAGAAAAGGTAAAGCATATCATTGACATGGAACCTAGTGCCACCGTCACAACTGCAAAGATTCAACCAGAAGAGTCAGAGGAGCCAGAGGAAGGGGAGCGCCTATTCCATTCACAATGGTGGGTGCAAGGAAATCCGCTACACTTCATTGTTGATAGTGATAGCTAGAAAAACCTCATCTCGGTCGAGGTCGTCAAAATATTGAAGCTCTCGATGGTTCCACATCCCCAACCATACAACATCGATTGGTTGATCCAGGGATGAGACATCTGCGTTAGTCAACAGTGTTTCCTTTCCTACGGGATCGATCCCTTCAAAGATTAGGTAATGTGTGATGTTTTCCCACTTGAATTTTGTGATGTTCTTTTGGGACAACCATATATGTGTAAATGTCATGTTGTGTATGATTCTAGACCTCGTAGTGTCATTATTACTTTGGGAAAGAATCTCTACAGGATACCAGAGACACTTCCCACCAGTGCAGTGTCCCTCATCACAGCTAAGCAATGCAGGAAGGTAATCTTCCAGAGAAGTAAATTCGTCCTCTTCATGGTTCGTTCTGAAGGTGAACGAAATATTGTAGCAACATCCACCACCTCCATGCAGAACCCCTCTACACAGCAGAATCAGGTGGACAAGATCATGGAATCATATAAAGATATCTTCACCACACCCACCGGGGTGCCAATACATTGCTCGTTCAAGCATTCCATTGATTTGATCCCTGATGCACCTTTACCTAACGGGCCAGTATAAGGTGTTCCCTCATGGAAAATGAAGAAATCAAACACCAGATTCAAGAATTAATCCAAAAGGGGAACATTCGACCTAGATCCTCACCTTGTGGGAACCCAATTGCGTTGGTATAGAAGAAAGATGCAACATGGCGACTCTGTATTGCTTACCGGGCTCTAAACAATATTACGGTCTAGAATCGGTATCTCATTCCCCGTATCGACGACCTTCTTGACCAGCTCAAGGGTGCCAAATATTTCAGCAAGATTGATTTGAATTTTGGCTATCATCAAGTATCAATTGATCAGACTGATGTTTGGAATAATTCCTTCAAATTTCGGGAAGGCCTTTTTGAGTGGTTGGTCATGCCTTTCGGATTGACTAATGCTCCAACAAATTTCATGAGGATGATGGATGATATACTACGGCCATTCACTAACTCTTGTGTGGTCATATATCTGGATGATATTCTCATCTACAATAGAACATGGGATGAGAGTCTTCCTTATGTTCAACATAGCTATAATAGATCCTTTCATAGCTCTACGAGCCACAACCCTTTTCAAGTGTTTATGGGGTTCCAACCACTGGCACCAATTGATGTAGCTCTTTCCATTGCATCCACACGTGAGGAATATTCCCATGCTCAGACTAAGGATGATAAGGCCACCATATTTGTTGAACGAATCCAGCACATCCGCCAACAGGTCCATGAAAGTTTGGAAAAGGCCAACATTAACAAGTAGCGACATTACCAACATCGAATTCCACACAAGTTCCAGGTGGGTGATAAGGTTTGGTTTCATTTGCAGAAAGAGAGGTTCATGGGACCCCATCGCAATCTTAATCCACTTCAATATGGGTCATACACCATCATCAAGGCATTCAGTGACAATGCCTTTGAGCTAAGCATTCCTCCATTCCTTGGCCTGCAGCCAGTATTCAATGTGGAGTTCCTTTGCCCATATTGTCCACCATTGTTGGACACCTCGGAGGTGGAAGAGCAATTGAAACCTACATATATTAATCCTGACTACATGGAACAGGAAAAATTGATCATATCATGGACACACAGGTTAAGGGAACCCGCCAGCAAAATATCTAGCTATATCGGGTTTTCAAAGCAGGGCAACTACTTCACCAAGGCAAGTGGCTCACAAAGAGTCAAGTTCATCAAAATTTTCCCCACCTAATGGGGGCACTTAAGGCAATGGATACCATTGCTTCCTAAGGGGGGAGGATTGATCTAGATGGATATAGGTGGCTTCCCACCTATTCCACTAACATTCGATGGGTCAAAACAAAATATCATAAAAACAAAAGGAAGGACTTGGACACAACCTAGACAAATCTTCAAAGATCTAGAGATCTACAGGAACCTTGTGACGTTAGATGTTATCATTCAGTGAGTGGAAAAAGGAGGGGGTAAAGGATTTCTATATTGTTATATGTCATCATTCAACCAGTGGAAAAAGTTTGACAAATGGATCACTAAGCCTATGACTTTGGCTACAAATTCTGATTTTGAAGTAAGGTCTCGTGACTTTTCTAATTTTGTACTAATGTGCTGTGTCGTCCTTAATTTTCTTTGGTGATTGGAAAATCTGCTCACAAGGTTAATTGGAACCATGTAGCTTGCTAGGGTGGCATGAATGTTATTATTAAAATGAGTGGAGAAAATATTGTTTGGTGGGTGGCTATTGCCTTCACAAATTTAATTGGAACTGGAACCCATGTAGGGATGTTATTATTAAACGAGTGGATAAAATATTGAAAAGATTGACAAATTCTATTTTTTACTAAGGTCTTGTCTCGTCCTTAATTTTGTTTGGTGGGATGTTATTATTAAATGAGTGGAGAAAAGATGGACAGATTCCAATTTTGTACCAAGGTCCTATTTCATCTTTAATCTGTTTGGTGGGTGGCAAAGTCTTTCCTTAATTTGTTTGGTGGGTGGCAAAATCAAGTTAACTGGATCCATGTAGCTTACTTGGGAAACAAGGACTTTGGGATGTTATTATTACATGAGTGGGAAAAGATTGACAAATGGATCATTAAGACCATGATTGACAAAATGTTATTATTAAATGAGAGAAAATATTGATAAATGGATCATTAAGCCTGTGACTAAGATTGATAAATTAATCACTAAGCCTATGACTTTGGCTACAAGTATTAATCACCCACTAACTAAAGTTTTAGTTTTGGGATGTTTTAATTCGTTAATGTGATTGATCACATTCAAGGAGTGGAAAAATGGATCACTAAGCTTATGACTTTGATCACATTTTCCAATTTTATGCCAATGCCATATATAACTAGGTTTATAGCTAGTGCTTACCAAACACTAAAAAAACCCCTTAATTTTCTTTGGAACAATATGGATAGTATCAAAAACTTTAACAAGGTTAATTGGAACCATGGAACCCATGTCCCTTGCCTAGGGAGTAGAGGGATTGTGAAAGACTCACAATCATGTCTATTGCTTGTGCTAAATGGGTTATATGGGAGATAGAGGGGAAGGAGGCTTGGAAAGTAGAATATATAAATTTATTCTTTATGGGTTTTATTTGGTAAACGTACGTGGATGGTATAATTGGTCATGTTAAAACCTTGTTTTGGATTATATAGAAATTTATTTTTTATGGGGGCTTCATTTGGTAAAAGTCCATGGATGTATAATTGTTCATGTTAAAACCTTGTTTTGGATGGTAGTTCCTTAAATTTAAGGAGAAGTCCTTGTTCTTTTGATGTTGAGGTTTTCGGAAGCCACTTGTGGCACTAAAGAAGGTTTGTTTTTGGGCTTTGGTTATTGGGGGTTTGTCTAGGGTAATGATTAGTTTAGTTGGGATTGTTTTAGCGCAAATGTTAATTGGGAAAAAAAAGTCTTTATTATGGTAATTTGAATTCTCTAAATGCACTTGGGATTGGGCATATTGTCTATAAGCTTTGTACCGAAGTTTCCCTGTTACCAGTTTTCTATTTTGACAATTTTCTTGTAATTTTTCTATAGTTTTTCGGGTCTCGAACTTTCGGGGCCGTTTTGAGGCCCTAACCCACATTTTTTGGAGATTTTTTGGGGGGGGGTTTACAATAGCATGCATTGGTCCCCAGTTTAAAGTTTTATAGCCCATATGGACCTTTCCAACAAGCTATCGAGTGTCCCAAACGGGGATCATATACAAACGTTATGACCCTGGGAAGTTGACTATTCAACTAACCACCTTGGGGCCGCAAAATTTATGACGGTTCATCTTCTAGGGTTAGGTTTTTGGATGTTTACAGTTATTTCCCTCATGCTTATGATAAATAGGCTCTTTCATCCTCTTCTTGTATTCATCTTGTCACGAATGATCGTAGTTGACACATCTCTTCTCAGAGATATAGCTACCACCATTCTAGTTTCTTTTATTTTACAGTTTGTTCTATTTCATTCATTTAGTAGAATCTGAGTTTACTGTATCATTGTGTTTCTTGCCATATATCTGTGTATGTGAATATATATGCTCTTTCATTTCGTTCTCACATAAATCCGGATCAATCACAAGCATAAAATATCATAGTTTGAAATTACTTAGCAATGTGGCCAATAAAATTGCACCTTGTGCACTTCATTATGTTGGTCCTTCTTCAAGTAGTGTAATAGAATGATTTGTAATCATTGAATTAATTTTCATATGTCAAAGATTTCACTTGATTTGCATGATGTTCATTGTTGCAGACCTTCCTAGATGTTCTTTCATAACCAAGTCCTGACTTGTCTTTTGGTGAGCTCTGATCATTCAGAATTTTGTTCAAATTTGATGTGCTACATTTGAACTTGTTCTTCACTTCATCTTCAAGAGAAGTCTTGTCACTACCTTGATGTGTGCAATTTGGAGTGTCACTTATTATGGGATCTTGAACTTGTTTCTTTCCCTTTATCTCAATCAACTTGTATTCTAAGCAAGAGATCTCTCTATCCTTTAGTTCGATCTGACTTTCCAGCATCATATTTTTCTATGCTAACTCTTCCAAAGAATCCTTCAATATAGATTTCTCTTCTTCAAGCACATTGAGCTTTTCGACTGTGCAATTCAGTTGTTTTTCACAACTCATCACCTTTTCACAGACCTGTTTATCTAGAGACTCTTGAACCTCTTTAGCTTTCTTGACCTGTTCTTAATGCTTTGATAGTTGATCCTGCAATATTTTATTCTTCTTTCTTGACTTCTTCAATTCATATAAGGCACTAACTAGTTCATCTTCACAATCAACATCTGCAACTTCTTCTTCTTCAGATTGAATGTCAGTTTTAATTTCTGTGATAGGTTTTGAAGGTGTATTGAAGGACCCACTGAATAAGTACTTATCCAGTGATTTGGTTTTGCTTTGCGCAACTGGTGTATTCTTCTTGATTGACAGACAACTCTTCTTCTTTTCATCGCTGCTTTTTTCTTCCATGGAGGCCATAAATAGTACCTCTTTTGGCTTCTCGTCACAGTCACTTTCTTCAGACACATTGTTGTCTTCCTCAATGTACAGACTCTTCTTCTGCTTTGGAACATTTTGTCTAGTCTCTAGTTTGTCTTGAGTGCGCGTCGTTCTTTGTTCATGGGAACTAGATTCTTCCTCATTATCACTATCTACATATTCCCTATATGGACACTTAGAAGCAAAGTGGCCTATTCCTCCACATTTGAAACATTTGAAAGGAAAAAAAAATTATACTTACGACATCCTCTTTTCTACTTCCTTACGAAGTTTGACTCCTCTTCATTTGATTCATTGCAAGAGTCCTTGTCATGTTCATGCTTATCCTTTCTAGTGAATTTAAAGGCCACTTCTTTTATGATGGGATTCTCTTTCTCGGTTCTCGTCTTATATGCTATCAAGATACCTTGAAGCTCGACTTTTTTCAGGTCTTCAATATTGGATATATCTCCTAACACAAATACCTTTGCATCAAATCTTAAAGGCAGAGTTCTCAATATATTTTCTACTAGTGATTCTTCTTTTAGAGTAACTCCCAGACTCTTGATAGCATTAACTATCTCATCAACTCACAAGAAGTAAGAGGCAATATTCTTTTTATCTTTCATTTTCAAGGATTCAAATAACCTAGAGTAATTCTGTAGCTTTTCCTTCTTTAATTTATGGTCACCTTCATAGACACTTCTAATCTTATCCCATACATCCTTGGATGAGTCACAATGCATGATCTTAATAAATTCAATGTCCATTAACCCACATAGTAGTGCATTTATGCGCTCCTTCATAGATATGTTCATTATGTCTTAGTGGAACAGTCTTCAAATAATCTATGAAAAATTGTGCATCATTTGTGAAATTTCCTTTATGTTTAGCGCACTTGTCTTACATCATCCTCATCATGACACGCATCCTTGAATATGTTTTAACTCTGTCTTTGTGCATGTAATGGAATGCCTTACTTCGCACACATCAACTTAGTCTTATTTACTACACACATCACAAGATATACTTCAGATCTGTTTGAGTTCTTCTGTCTTAGAACATCTTTGACTATATTCATGTTGTCTGCGATATTGTCATTCAGTCCTCATGCAGTTGTGCATATTCTGTAATTCTTCCTTTTTTGTCTTCGCGCTACTGTCATAGATTCACAACATCCTTGTGCGCACCGTCAGCTATTCTATTCCTATGCTTGTGCGCACTCATCTCTCTGTTAGATCATCCTATTCTGGTTCCGTGAGCCCTTGATTCCCGAAGTATAAGAAGCTTGATAAATCTGTATCTTCCAGCTTTCCACTTACGAGCCTTTCATCCTTGCTGTCAAGCTTACTTCAAATCTCCAACTTGCTTCTTATTTATGCTTGTCCTACGTGGATTGTATGTCCACAGGTTGGTTGTGGCTTTCCTTCTTCTTTGCTTCATGGTTCATGCTTCCGCCACTTATCATGTTCTGCACTGTTGATGTGTCATCTCATGTGGGTCTTGCGCATACTTGGTACTTTCCTTACTAGGAATTTAACCCTTGTGGTGTGGTATTTCACCCTTTATTTACCATTGCTTGTGGGACTCGTGCACTTGACATATTCAACCGCTACACCCTTCTTGGTACTTTTGCATGTTTAAACAACTGAAATATTCTTCCAATTGGTGAGTCTTACGCACTTTTTGGACTTGCATAACTGTTCGACAATTTCTTTTTCCAAGCTACTTGCACACTCCCGAACCTTGTCCAATCAACTCTTTGGCTAGATTGCGCACTCCCGATATTTTTTCCAATCAATCTTTGGCTTGCTTGCGCACTCCCAAAAAATTTTCCAACCAACTCTATAACATTTACCTTGAAGGACTATGACTAGATAGACTTAAGAATTGCACTTGTACCACATTTCTTCATACTGGATGCACTTCTAGATATACTTATTCATGCTAGCATCCATATACTTCTTCAAAGTATCTTTCATATACTTCTTTAAACTAGCACAGAAATATACTTCTTCAAACTAGCACAGAAATATACTTCTTCATAGTGGCCTTCATATATTTCTTTAAGCTGGCACGAGAATATTGAATCCTCTTTGACATTAGTTGACATCAATGTCAACCAAAGTTCAACACTTTTTGCTATGGGGGCGTTGTCCTTGAAACCCTTCAAGTAGAGCTCCCAAATTATTTGTCACACCCCCTGGACCCCCAAGGTATTGTAATGGTGGGGGAATCCCCCCGACACCCCCCCATCAGGTGCCAGGATCCAAACACAACTAATACACGACCTCTGAATCGGGAATATCAGGATCCACAACCAACATTTGAGAGACCAATAATAATTTTGTGAGTTAGCATCATTTGCAAACTTTGAAAGTTCATATGTCCAATTCGTTCATGACAAATTCGACTTATGTCGTCGGTCTGAGCAATGAGTGTGGTTGGTCCAATCATTGCGGTTGATGCAGTCAATGCAGTCAGTCGGGAGCATTCACAAAACTTATAAATTCCATCTTTGGGATATTGATTCCTTGAAGCAACAATCACCCCCAAAGCCTTGGATTCTTTATGATAAAGTGATCTACCCAAAACTCCACAGTCTTCTTAGTCTGCATAAGTTGATAATAGGAAACAAATTAGCGCTCAAACTAGGAACATGATAGACATTCGATATTTGACCATGATGACATTCAAAATCCCCACTTCTAGTGATTTTGAGAGTGTAGTTTCCAGCTACATAAATATTATGTTCAAGAGCTCCACTTAAGGATGAGAGAAGAGAAGCAACTTTTTCCATATGATGAGTATATCAAGAATCGACTATCCATTATGTTTGAGTGGTACGGGCATGTATTTTATGAGAAGTAATTAAATAGAAGGTATAATTTTCAGTGGGTCAATTGATCGACTGACCAATTGGTGCACTATCCTCGATGTGCTTGACCTTTTCTTCCAAATCCTTCATCTTCTTCCAACAGTTCTTCTTGACATGTCCCACTTTTCCACAATGTCAACAGGTCTTCTTCTTTCGATCCTTCTTCTTCGATGATGACTCTTTTGTAGGGTGGTCAATACATCATGGTCAATGATCTGGTTGACCACATTCTTTAGAATTTTTTTTGACCTTGCTTTTGAGCAAGTGAACCTAGTGTTTGCTACTAAGCTTCCCTTCCTCAAGAAATTTTTGTTGGTCTTTAATCAACAAATCACAGAAAGTATCAAAGGTAAAACCCTTACCATATTGCAAATGTGACATCCAATTGGCGCGAAAAGAGGAAAATAAGACATCATATGGTGTCTTCAAATTCATTAGAACCATCTGAATGAGCTAGCCATCCTTATTCGGAAAATCATTGCCACATTCACCCAATTTCAGTTGTAGATCCTTGATGCGAGCTAAATAGTCCTCAATCCTGTCAAAGGATAGAGGTTCCAGAGATATCAACTCTTTCTCTATCTACATTACTTAACTTGCATTAACTTTGTTTAACAATGACTTTAGTTTATTCCATATGACATGAGGACAGTCGATCTCTCTTGTGTGAAAGTGAATCTCCCTCGAAGTGTAGGTCGTGATGACACCAACAGATTAATCCTTTTTCCCATCGATGATAAACTTAGCCTCAACATTCATCGGATCAGCAATATGAGTCTTCTTGTAGTGCCACAGTCCTTTTCTCTTCAACAAAGTCTCCATGTCTGTTTCCCAGATTGCATAATTGTGTCCATTGGGAACAAGAGGGTCTACCTTGGAATTCATCCTTTTGATCAAACATATATGATCAAAGTTCAATAAGAGGTATCAGTCAACAAATCTTCATCCTAGATCTGACTTAGCACGATTTGCAAACAATAGGGCTAGGTCAAAACCAATAGCTCTAATACCATGTTGGGGAACCTATTTACCTTGAACCATAGAACAAAAAAGAAATGACATATGGGAAAAATATTCCAAGAAGAAATGTGTTGTATAAAGACATCATTATAACACTTAAGCAAAGCACATTATGATTAGAACATCACAATGCATTATTACAAAGGATACATCTAATGAACACCGTACTTCATGACACAACCCATGGGGTCATCCTTTTATAGTCCCCAAATCTAACGAACTCCCTATAAGTGAGAAAGATCCAGTCCACAAATAGGGTTCATTGGTTCTAACAATTTCCACAAAATATGCAACATCCCAAAGTGTAGTTGGTTGTTTTAGTCACGTCGACCACATCTTACTGACCATCTAGTCATTTTTTCAACTGACTATTCAATAGAGCCTTCAACTCTCTCGGTCAGGACTCTAGTCGACTGTAGTGTATCGATTTACTGTCTCCAAAATATACAGAAGTGTGATGAACCTGCACAGCCTTAGGTTCCAAAACCTTATTCGTGGAAGGTTTGGGTTCAGATAAGTATTTTGGTCTAAATTGAGATTAAGTCTTGGCTATGGAAGCATAGACTTTGTCGATAGGGTCTTACTTGATTAAATATACCATAGTCATACCCTTTTTCCATTTATTTCTCTATTTTACTATAAGGAAAGACTCGCAAGTCAAAGGTGTTGTTGTTGTAGCTACGTGAGGTATCCTCACATAGGTCGGACCAATAAAAGGGGCAGTAAAAGGGGTAGTAAAAGAGGAAGGTCGGCCCGGTAAAAGAGACAAGTCGACCCAGTTGGTAAAAATAACTCCAAAAGTCATGTATAAATAGAAGGTGACGTCTACCTCATTTACACACCAAGAAAGTTCGCTCAAGCTATATGATCTAGTGTGCAGGAGCAGGAGAGAGAAGAAGCAGCAACAGAGGAAGTCTATATTTGAGTTTTGAGATTGTTGTTGTATCTTATATATTTGGTGTACTTGTATTATGTACTGATTCTCTAAGTAAGAAAGGCTTGTTGGGTTTTTTTCCCAAGTTTGGATTTTCCCAGGGTAAACTATTGTGTCTCTTGTGTTTTTGTACATGATTATGTGTAGTTAAAGTTGAAATAAATGAAAAGTATATTGTTATACCACTAAAATCCAACAGGTTATGGGCCCACTCCATGCTCTTACTGCGCAACTTCCAAAAACTAGGGTTTCTTGTTTTCTCATCTTCCATCAACAGATTAGGATCTCCCTAGAAAGGCACATCTTCCTATGGAAACAAATTTTTATTCTAATAATTTTCAATTTTTTACCTAACTACTGCAGGGGTTAAGAATTAGGGTTTGCAGTTTTAAATTGTTCTGGCCACAGATCAAGAAGAAAAGGAGGCTCATTCAACTCGCCTTGGAAGGGCACATTCATATGTAGAAGCATTTTTCTCAAAATCCAAAGTTCAATTTTGACTGAGCTTCTTCTAGGGTTTTTGATCAGGTTCCAACCTATAGTCATGATGGTTACCAATGTCAGAATAGAAGATATATTAGATGGATCCTCTAACTTCAAATCATGGAAGACCAAGTTACTTCTTATCTTGGATGAAAATGAGATCAAGAATTATGTAAAGGAAGACATCTCTGAACCAGCTTCTAATGTAGATAAATCTAAATATAATAAAAATGAAGCACTGGCCAAGAGAATCTTGACAGATTCTGTGAAATACCACTTGATACCTCACATCTCAAAGTTAAATACTGCTAAGGCCATGTTTGATGCACTAGTTCGACTATTTCAGAGCAAGGACAACAACATGAAATTAGCCCTAAAGAATCAACTCTGCAACACCAAGATGACCAAATCAGATTCTGTAGCTAATTATCTTATGAATATCTCTCAAATGAAGGAACAACTACATGCTATTGGGGACCTCATTGATAATGAATAACTTGTCGCGGTAGCTTTTAATGGATTTCCCTTCTCATGGGAATCATTTATTCAAAGCATATGTGGTCATCAGACACTACCCAAATTTGATCTTCTTTGGTCTGATTGTGTCCGAGAAGAAACCATAATGTTTTCAAGGAATAAACTAGAAGAACCTCAAGATGGAAATATTCTAGCTCTTGTAGCTCATGCAAGAAAAGGAAAATATAAAAGGAACTTTCAGAAGAAGAATTCAGATCAAGGACCAAGGAAGAAGAAGTACATTTCGCACGTCCAATGTTATAGGTGTGACAAGTTTGGTCACTATGCTTTAGATTCTCCTGAAATAAAGAGAGGGCAGAAGCATGCCTCAACATCTCATATTGATGAGGAGCCTTCATCGAAAAAGGAAAACCCTGATCAGATTCCAACCGAATATTTCTTTTTATTTCCTTTTATTGTAAGTTGGACCATTTTATGTAGTACGGGAGTCCAACATAATTTCTTATTCATTATTTATTCATTATTGTAATTGGACCATTTTCCCTGGTACAGGAGTCCAATGGAATTTCGTATTCAATAGATTAGTCATTATTGTAGTTGGACCATTTTTCTTGGTACAGGAGTCCAACATAATTTTGTATTCATTAGTTAGGATCATTTTTGTAATGGGGTCATTTTCCCGGGTACAAGAGCCCAAAAGATTTGTTTTAGTTTCCTTTGATTCAGGAAAAAGTGTCAAGACTCAGTAGGATTTGAAATACATAAAAGGCAGGAAGGATTGTTTCCATGACAAAGAGGGATCAATCTCATATCCTTGTCATAAATGGGAAGACATACCATATTTGAAAATCTTATACATACTCCAAGATTGATGATTGACAGAAGGATTATAGTACTCCAGTATTGATGATTGTCAAGGGGAGCTAGCTTCAGGTGCAAAAGAAGTAGGATGCTCGAATATAGAGTGATCAAGAAGCTCAAGTGCAGAGCAAGCAAGATGCTCGGATGCAGAGCCAGAAATATTCTTAGGTGCAGAGCAAGAAGAGGAAAAGGGATTAGGATGCTCGGATGCAGAGCAAGTAAGATGCTCAGATGTAGAGGGAGAAATATGCTCAAGTGTAGAGCAAGCAGGATGCTCAGATGTAGAGGGAAAAAATGATCATATGCAAAGGGAGCGGGATGCTCAGATGTATAGGGATCAAGATGCTGAGATGAAAAGGGTGTAGGATGCTCAAATGCATAGGGATCAGGGTTCTCTAACACAAAGGGAGATGTGATGATATTGAAGACATATTTTTGCAGCATTAGGAGGACATTTCCCCCAATATTACCCATGTGACTTAGCTAGGGTTGAATGGTCTGGAGGCATGGAAGTATCAGCTCCTAGCCACCCTGTGACGGGGTGGGGAGACTAGCCCTTGATGAGTAGTATTGATGCGTCAATCATTCCCTCAATATTATCCATGTGACTTGGATAGAGGTGAATATATCATAGTAGGGAAGTGCCTTCTTCCATACATCTTGTGACGGGGTGGGAAGATTAGTCCTCAATTGCACACAATATCCTCCTAGAGGTTGAGCATCGATCATTTCTCCAATATTATCCATGTGACTTGGATAGGGGTGGTTCAAGTGGGATAGTGCCTTCTCTTGGACACTAAGTGGGGTGGAGAGATTAGTCCCTAATACAAATTAGAAAGGGGCAGTTCCTTCTCTTGGACACCAAGTGGGGTGGAGAGATTAGTCCCTAAATTCTTAGAGCAGGACAGTTCCTTCTCTTGGACACCAAGTGGGGTGGAAAGATTAGTCCCTAGTTGCTCACTCATAAACTCATGACTCGGAATGGGGAAATGACTTCTCCTATCCATCCTATGAAGGGATTGGGAGATTAGTCCCTAGATGCTCATGCAAGCTTATGATCAACCTCTTCAGTGCAAGAAGAATATGTCGATACTTCATGATGTATTCATGAGAATGCCTCCCTCATTGAGATGGAGTGTTGATGATTGCAGCATCGATGAGACAATGATACGACTCTCTCTTGAGAGGGATATTGACACTTCTCGATGAACTAAGTTGTGATGAATACCTTTCTTATGATGACGAGATGTATGAGACATGTCGTGATGATCAAGATGATTCTCATATGTGTTCCAACGTGATGATACCTCTCTAGCTAGGAGGGAGTGTTGTTGTTGTAGCTGTGTGAGGTATCCTCACACAGGTCATCCCAGTAAAAGGGGTAGTAAAAGGGGCAGGTCAACCCAGTAAAAGGGGCAGTAAAAGAGGCAGGTTGTCCTAGTAAAAGAGACAATTCAGTCCAGTTGGGAAAAATCACTCCAAAAGTCATGCATAAATAGAAGGTGGTGTCTACCCATTTACACACCAAGAAAGTTCACTCAAGCTATCTGATCTAGTGCATAGGAGCATGAGAGAGAAGAAGCAATAGTAGAGGAAGTCTATCTTTGAGTTTTGAGATTTCTCTTGTATCTGATATATTTGGTGTACTTGTATTATGTATTGATTCTCTTAGTAAGAAAGGCTTCCTGGGTTTTTTTCCCCATGTTTCGGTTTTCTCAGGGTAAACTATTGTGCCTCTTGTGTTTCAGTACATTATTATGTGTAGTTAAAGTTGAAAGAGATGAAAATTATACTGCTATACCACTATAATCCAAAAAAAGGGTTATGGGCCACATTGCAAAAATTACACCAATGGTGCATGGAAGACTCTGCAAATTGTGTCATCTCATGTCAGGTTAGAAGGCGATGTTATTGATGGAAAGATGGTTGAGACTCCATCATAAGCCTATCCTCAAATGAAATCATCTGATTATGCATCTCCTACGTCATTTTAAGCATGAAAGCATATTTTTCTTAGAACTAGATCAATCCAAGGGAAACCTTGTCCTTTGGTTCTTCTCTTCAAATTCAATGCAAGTCTATAAGGAATTACAAAGACGATTCACATTCATCCCTTTTGATTGATGTTGGTAAGGAGGAGGAAGAAAATTATAATACTAGAAAAGGGAAGCTTGTTGGGGAGGCTGGATAACTTTGAAAATCTTGTTATAGAGCTCCATAAACCAAAGGTTGAAAGCTTCGATGGTTTTGTTCTCTTTATAAGATAAGCAGTTGAAACTCCTTAAGTATTCAATTAGGTTCTCAAAAATACTAAACATGGATTTAAACCAATACATGAGCTCAAAACAAGTGGTGAAAATCATGTTGGATAATTCAAATATCTCAGTAGAAGCCCTCTCCTCTAAATAATTGACAAAAAGGTGCATACATGTGTCATTTCCATGTGCACCAACATTTGCACACACATTTGAAAAAGAGGATAGATTCTCATTAATGGATGACATGCCATTTCTTGAGAACTTTGGAAGATGGTCCTTGAATTTGGGAAGAGGATCAATGGCTGCAGTTAAATTTAAAGGCGAATCTATGCATCATGTTGAGGAATCAGCATCGAATTCATACTGAAAGATGCCTAATTTTTTAATGAATTTTTTAGTATTTGTGAGGTTAACAACATGATTGTGCTAGTTAAACATGCTCCCTAAAATTGAGGATCTCACTATAGGGACACTAGTGCCAAATCCAACACTACTAGAAGAATTCATGGTTATAGAAGGAGGAGATGGGAAAAGGTCAAGGAATCAGATATTGGATTGAATTATACATTTTCTAAGCTTCTCAAGGACTTCTCTCCTGCTCCAAATGGCTAAAATAGGTTCAAAATCGGGAGACTCACCTCGAATTCTATGGGATTTTCAGGGAGATAAGGAATACACCAAGGTAAAAGGAAGAACATGGAAAAGGTCCTTTGTATGGTTTTCAAATTATGTTGATGCTCAAAATGATTCCGGAGAAAATAGTGAAAAACACCCTTGGAGGGCTAGGCAAGGGGAAGAGGGGATGGAAACCTAGGTGTTGTTTAGAGCCATCGAGTTATTATCACCTGCAAATGTTACTAGCAAACATATATCCATAAATAAAATAAAATAATAATATGAAAATAAAACTAAATTGGGTTAAATAAAAGAAAAATATAATGACAAAAAATTTGTTAGTTGTGAAATTAAATTTAATGATGTTACAAAAATCAACCGCTAATTAATGAAATAAAAAAAAATCCGCAACTAATGAAATAAAATAAAATAAAGTGTTAGCCTTCAGTGAAAGTGAACTAATAAAAAAGGTTCGAATATAAATGTGTCCATTGGACGATTAACTCGAAAATTAAATATGAATTTTAATGTCTTTTAAAACCAAAAAAAATTAGAATTAATTGCAGAATGTTATGACAATTGAGTACAAAAAAAACAAAATTGTAAATGCATAAGTAAATTGTTACTTTATGTGCAGTGCATTAATTATTTGCACAATTTTTATATTTAAAGTAATGAACTTTGAATTGTGTACGTTTATGTAAAATGAAATATTATGAGTTAATTTTTTGTGACGATGATCAGGATGATCATGCAATGATGATGTGCATCAAGATGATGTACTATATGAAGATGATCTGTATGATCATGAGTATCAGGATGATGCTCCGTGTCCATGGACATATTGTACAGGTGGCATGTAATAGCTCCCTGGGAGATCCGATAGTCTGAGCTCGGATGCTCTTGCGAGGTTTTGCTACAGGTTGGTTGCAGAAAGATTGTACAGGTAGCATGTAATAGCTCCTTGGGAGATCCGATAGTCTGAGCTCGGATGCTCTTGCGAGGTTTTGCTACAGGTTGGTCGTGGACAGGTTGTGCGATAAGCATATAATAGCGCCCTGGGAGATTTGCAAATACTCTTGCGAGGTTTTTCCTATGGCATATAATATCTCCCTGGGAGATTTGGAAAATGCTCTTTCGAGGTTTTGTCCTATGGCATGCCCTGGGAGATCTGATAGGTTGAGTTGTGTGATCGTAATCAGTCCTGGGATTCTCTTTCGATGTTTTTCCTGACCACATGTAATAGTGCCCTGGGATATCTGATAGGTTGAGCTTTGTCCTCATAATCAGTCCTGGGATGCTCTTTCGAGGTTTTGTGGTGGTCACATGTAATAGCTCCCTGGTAGATCTTATCGGTCATGCTTAGGCACATAAAGGATCCTAGGATACTCTTTTGAGGTTTTTTTGATGCACGTAATTAGTCCTGGGATCCACAGTATGGCCAAAGATGATGAAGACCTACAGGAGGCTAGGCCTACAACCAGCATGAAAAAGTTTTGGCTCTGTAAAACTTCCTATGGCGAGAAGAATTGAGAGATAGCCCAGTGATCGAGATGACGAGTACAACAGCAGTGACGATGATGCTCCGTGATCCAGTGACGATGATCCAGCCCCAGAATTGAATACTTGTGGCGATATGTATTGATGACCTATGTCTAGAGAATACCTTCCTAGTTAAGAGGGATTGTTGATGTATTTGTAACTTCGAAAGATATTCTTCTATGTATTACATTTGTACTTTATTGTATCCCCAACAGAGATGTATTATTCCTCTGATTGGAAGTGTCGTCATTTGTATTTGCAAGTATCGCAACTTATATTTGATGGGTTATTAGACCACCTTGATGGGGTCGTCGCTATATGAGTTGTGTGAGTCAAAGGGTTATTAGACCACCCTAGTGGGGTCGGCCCAGAGTCAGTTTATGTTAAGTGGTTAAGTTGGGGCCGACCTAGTTAGAGTTAAAAGTCAAGTGAAGTAAAGTATAAATAGAGAGTGAGTGTGTCTCATTCTATTCATTCACTCACTGATCCAACTCACATTAGTTGAGAGAGGAGTGCGCACTAGTGGAGGAGGAGTAGCTGCTGGATTTATCTATCTTGGGTTTGATCATTGTGATCTTGTATTGTGGCTTATTCTATCTCTGAGGAAGTTGCGGGGTTTTTCACCTTCTTGGTTTTTCCCGAGGAAACTCTGTGTCTCTTGTGTTTATGATTGTTATGATGTGCAATGTTATTCTCTTAGTAGGATCCTAAGATAATGTTTGAATGAAATTATCAAAAAATTAACATGGTATCAGAGTTGTGCTAAGAAGAAGACACTGTGCAACTGCGGAAGCTAGGGCTTCTTAATATTTGGGTTTCTCTCCTCAGATCATCAAAGGTGGGAGGATAGGCTGACTCTCCTTAGTAGGGCGCATCTTTCTATCGAGACAAAATTCAATTATGAGCACTTTCAATTTTTGGCCTGTCACTACTGCGGGAAATTAGGGTTTCAGAGAAAGTTGGAATTTTTGGAATCCGAGACCACGGCTGGATGCCCCTCAAGAAAATTGAATTTTAGAGACCAAGATCGAACTTTTTGGTTGGGAAGAAGGTCGGGCTTCATCAAACCCTAAATCGAGATTTTGATCAGAAGGGTGAAAAATTAGGGTTTCTGCAAAAGTTGAAATTTTTGGAATCTGTGACCACGGCTGGATGATCCTCAGAAAAATCAAAGTTTAGAGCACAAGATCAAACTTTTTGGCTAGGTAGAACCTCGGGCAATATCAAACCCTAGTTCAGGATCTTGTCTAGGAAATCTGGAAGTTTCAAAGGAAATTTTGAGGGGTCAAATTTTGGAGATCTAAATATTGAAGTATACCAGCTTGATCAGCTCAGCAAGGTGCATCTTTCCATCCATTCAAAAGTTTGGAATTCAAAGTTTGAATTTTTAGGGTTTCTTTGACAAACCCTAATCCAGCTCCAGATCCAGTTTTGAGCAAATCAAGTGGTAAGACCTAAAAATTTCTATTTCCATTTGAAGTACTCTTTAAGATGTCTCACCACACCAAGCTTGAGGATAAGCTTGAAGGAGCTGATAACTTTCGAGCATGGAAGTATAGGATTCCAGTTCCATAAGAGAACTACATAAAG
The DNA here is from genome assembly GCA_027924585.1 of Larix kaempferi. Classification (NCBI taxonomy): domain Eukaryota; kingdom Viridiplantae; phylum Streptophyta; class Pinopsida; order Pinales; family Pinaceae; genus Larix; species Larix kaempferi. The sequence goes on from BSBM01000377.1 coordinate 3,019,483, forward strand.
GAAGAGGTTCCAGTTCCAGAGGGATATGAGGCTAAGGCCTTACACAAGAAGGACTTGGTCAAGGCCAAGAGAATCATTGGTGATTCTATAAAAGACCATCTCATTCCCCATGTGTCTTCTCTAAAGACACCTAAGGAGATGTTTGAATCTTTGACCAAGTTGTTTGAAGGAAAGAATATAAATCGGAAGATGACTCTGTGGAATCAATTGAAAGGGGTAAAGTAACAAAATGGAGAGACCATCCAATCCTACTTCACTAAGGTCTCTCAAATCAAGGAAAAACTTGAAGCTATGGATGAAGTAGTGGAGAATGGAGGAATCGTCATGATCACTTTGAATGGCCTACCTAGGTCATGGGACTCCCTCATCCAAGGTATTTGTGTAAGAAGGAAGTTGATATCGTTCAGTAGACTATGGGAGGAATGTTCACAAGAAGAAGCTAGGCTTGTGGCCTAAGAAGAAAAGATGGGAAATGAATATCAAGCTCTCACAGCTCACACCAAGAGAAGTAATCCCAAGAGGGAGCAATCTCATCACAAGAGATCTTCACACCACCATCATCAAATAGATAAGAAAAATCTAAGATGCTTCAACTGTAATGAAAAGGGACACTTTGCTTCAAAATGTCCCAAGAACAAAAGGAACTCTAACAACAACAACAAAAAGAAGAGCAACAAGAAGAGATATCATGCTCATGCTGCTGAGGATGATGAACCTCCCAGGAAGAAGGCTAAGGTAGAAAGTGAAGACTCTTCAAGTGACGATGAGTATGTTCTAATCTCTGCTCTCACAGGTACTGTTACACATGGGTGTAATGACTGGCTTATTGATAGTGGGGCTTCTAAACATATGATGGGATTCAAAGAATCTGTTATAGATCTATCTGAACATGAGTCACCTCATAAGGTGAAACTTGGGGATGACTATCAATACCCCATAAAAGGAAGTGGTGAAGCCTCCTACAAGTTAGACTCTGGGAAATCTTTGAAGATGCAAGATGTTCTATATGTGCCTGGACTCAAGAAGAATATTCTCTCCATATCATCTTTGGATGCAAAAGGGATGAGAGTTTCATTTGTGGATGGACAAGTACTTATGTGGCCTAAAGGTAAGACCATAGATGATGCAGTAGTGATTGGAGAGAAAGAGGGAGGATTGTACAAGCTGAAGGGACAACCTAAACATGCCATGGTACATGAATCCATGGAGCCAAGTGAACTTTGGCATAGAAGGCTTGCTCATGTGCACTATAGGGCACTACCAATTGCAAGCAAAGCAGTAGAAGGTCTTACTGAAATCTAGTCAAAGCATGAAGGTGTTTGCAAAGGATGTGAAAAAGGAAAGAACACAAAGAAGGCATTTCCAAGCAGTGAAAGCAAAGCAAAAGGAATCTTGGAGATTATCCACTCCGATGTATGCGGACCAATGTCATCCAATTCTCTGAGTGGCCTTGATAGAAAATCAAACTGATAAGAAGATCAAGACCTTTAGATCCAACAATGGCGGAGAATTCACTTCAGGGGACTTCAAGAAGTTATGCAGTGATTCAGGGATTAAGAGGGAGTTGACCACTCCTTACAATCCACAACATAATGGAGTTGCAGAAAGGAAGCAAAGATGAAGAGGGATTCCACCCAACAAACAAACAAATATAAGTATTTGAATTGCCATTTCTTGTATATTTGATTGTTTAAATAATATTGTTCAATGATGTATATACTTATGTTCCTAGACTTAGGTTGTGTATTATGCATATTAAAATAATTGCATTAATGAACAATATACTACTAATATGCATGTGATGGGTAAGTGGCCTATGGCACTGTACAAGATTCCATTGCTACTTATATAGAATGAAACCTCTTTGCTGACATGTTGGGAGTAGTGCAAACTCTTAACAATGTTCTAGTAAAGATGGAAGGCATCTAGAAAGTTACTGTATGAATACGGGATATGGATGAATGTTGCATTGAAGCATTGGCTAAAATAATTGCATGACTGTATGACATATGCCTTTATGTGTAAGAATTTGTTCTGTAAACTATGAGAAGTTTCTAATCATGTAATTGAATTTGACTTGTAGGAAAGATCGTGTACAATCACCTACAAAAGAAGGACTACAAAATTTGTTCCAACAACAAAGTTCAAACAAAACTATCTATTGAAGATATTGAAGAATCTGAAGTTCCGAGGATCTGGGATGCAGTAATGGAAGAATTCCATGGTCGAGGAATACTAATCGATCATGAAGAATGATGTTTGGTATGTGGTCCCAAGACTAGAAGGGAAGTCTGTTGTGACTTCCAAATGGATCTATAAGATCAAGCATGTTGCAGATGGCAGCATAGAGAAATACAAGGCAAGGTTTGTAGCTCGTGGCTTCTCCCAGAAAGATAGGATAGATTATGAAGAGATGTTGACTCAAACCCAGTCGACAGGGGTTACCATCACTGTCGACACCAACCCACCGTGATCTCCCTGAGCACCGGCCCAGGTAGGTTTTACCCTGCCCAGCAACACCTGCAGAGCAGATGAGGTCTCACCCGAGGCGATCAAGGGAGAGTGGATGGAACCATGTTTCTGCCGAATGAAGGCGGATGTGTGTGTGGCATCAGCTACTTAATCTTATTGCAACATTCAACAATAAATCTATGCATTCACTTCGACATTATTGTACTCACATCATCATTTAATGGAAACATTCATTGTTGCAACATATTATAACAGTAAAGCGACTATCAAAGAGACATTGCATTACCATCAAAAGACAAAAGACACACCAGGATTGCACAGAATAGTTTCATCACATCATATTATTACTGCAAAAACCCAATACAATGCCTCTACGGATCACAAATTTCAACAATATCTCTTGATCTCCCAACATACGCACAAAACCACCTATCAAAGCTCTCTTCGATCTATATCACGACCTACAACTTCTTATCTATATATAGGCTCACGCCTTTACAATGCTTGTCCACTTACTAACAGCTTCCTAACCGACTCTTGGACAAAAGACCCAAAATCTAACTAACCCAGTCCAAATGACCCAAAAACACGCCTACTGCGGTACAATTAGCTCAAAATTACATCTCATATGGTTCAACGACCCAAAAACCTGCCTATTGCGGTACAGACGACTCAAAAAATACATAAAATAATCGAGCCTTCTTCCTTTCGTGACTTTGTCTAACATGTCGTAGGATCGGCAATGCTACGATTCTTCCTTATCAAACCGCCTGCCAACATCCCCCCAACACAATCTTGTGGCTCTCCCTCAAGCCACGTCAACTGGACATGGTGTATTCCGTGGTCTTCAATCTACTAGGGCGGAACTATAGTTCTGCAACTGTTCTTGCTGTCTGGATTGCGCGCTGTTGTCCTGCTCCTTTCTCTACACTGATCATCTACTCGTTGTCATGTACTTATTTCCCAAAAGTAGACTCTTCCCGGCTTATCGTCGTAGTCCTTGCAAACTCATCCTCCAGTCTCGAGAGACCGATTGTAGATGAAGAGGAATTTTGCAAGCAACGCCAGGGTGTGAAACAGGCCAGTGGTTTTGGCACATTTGTTTCGCACTAGTAAGCACATGTTACAGGGACCCAGGGGCGACGACCCCCCCCTTTTGTGTGGTCAGAGGGACCACGAGACTTCGAACCATCACCAACTTCCTAGACATCTTGGACGAGACTTCATGCTTGTAACCCCGGAGTGTCCGAGGTGCATCTTGATCCAACCGCTCATGTACACTCGTGGTTCAGGCCCTCAACGCACCAAGTGTGCTACCACATGAAATAAAATGGATCATTTCCACAACCTCCTTGGAATTCCTAACTTATCTAGATGCCTGAGCCTTTCGTAACATATCCCCTCTTAACTGAAACAACCTCTATGCTCTTACTGTCCTCAAGTCCTATATTTATACATCGCATTCAGCTATTCATTTGCCTCGGCACTCCTTTGCACCACCTGCTCACGCTCCAAAGTAATCATAATATTCCGTTGTTCCATGTGAGTATTGGCCTGACTTCAGAGCAATCGTACTTCTGCCTGTTTCCCTGCATGCAAAAATGTGTGAAGCATCCCTTTGGCCATGCTGTCATGGTGGATGCATTGTGCCAACCATGCAAACCATCCCTCCAGGTGCCATCGACCATGCTGCCTCGGTGTATCCCTGATTCCAAACGTGCGTTCTTCTGGCACAATCTAAATCGAATGACGATCATATCCGTCAAAAAGAAAAAAGTCCCATCTGCATAATGATTTTTGATGTGACCCAATCGCAACGCTGCTACTTGTCACAGACCGCTCCGTACTTGCGGCAAAAGCCTCCCTGCTTCCGCATTCCGTCCCTATTGGTCCGCTACGACTCAGGTATCGCGCTATTCCAAGCCTGACCGATAAGGCTTCAACTTGCTACCATTAATCAATTTGGGGAGCATCGCCCCATCCAACTACTGCAACTATACCGCTCCTCCTGAACTAATGCTACTAATGCGATACGGACCAAGCCAATGCATCTACAATTTTCCTGGATGTTTCATAAACTTGCTGTTGTACAACAACACCAAATCACCTTGTTGAAATTATTTGTTCTTGATGTGGCGATCATGCCAAGCCTTCTGGCGATCCTTCTCCACACCCTGATGAAAACCGACGATAAAGCGATCTTCCTCCAGCTGTATTAACTACACAAGATGTTCCTCTAATGTTGTCGCAACATCCATACTAGTTGATGCCGCTATGCGCAGACTCAGAATGATATACTCCATAGGCATAACCGCTTCTTGTCCATACACCAACTTAAATGTTGTCTTCCATGTCAACCATTTACATGTGGTGCGATAGGCCCACAATACTGCTATGATTTTTAGATCCCAGTCATCGCGGTTCACATTGCACACCTTTGTCAGTGCATGCTCCAATATCTTATTGAAAGCCTCCACTGTGCCATTTTCTTGCGGATGATAGGGTGTACTTTTCTTATGCTGTATCTGCAACTCCTTCATCAATACGCTAATGGTGCAATTAAGAAAGTGGATGCCTTGATCGCTCAACAATATCTTGGGGCAGCCAAAGCGAGTGACAATGTGGTCAAAGAGAAACCATGTGGCTGTGGCTCTGGAGAAATCAATGACTGGTGGAGCTTCCGCCCATCATGTCAAGTAATCTGTCACCATGATAATATATCTAGCACTAGTGCGCTTACCTGGTGGGTTGATGGGTCCCACAAAATCTACTGCCCATTTGTCGAATGGTTACAATGTCAACTGGGGCATCAACGACATCTCATCCCGTCTGGATGGCTTCCCGGTTCTCTGACAAACATTGCAGGATCGTGCATACTCTGTCGCATCACTATGCAGCGTAGGCCACCAGAGCCCCACTTGAATCACCTTCCTTGTCATTGCACAGCCACCATAGTTCCCTCCAGCGACACCTATATGTGCTTCGGAAAGGATCTACTCTTGCTCATGTGGCAAGACACACCGCCACAATATCTCATCGGCACCCATTTTGTATGGCGCTCCTACAATTAGTTGGAAATCTGCAGCCTTGACTACCAACTGCTTCTTCTGAGTAGTGGTGAATTCCTCTGGTGTGGTACCTGTCGCCAGATACTGAATGATTTCTTCAAAATATCCATCAGCGACTTCAACTTTAAATAATTACACATCAGGCAACCCATCTTCAATATTAGTTGGCTCCTCTCCTGTTTCAATCTGGGAGAGATGATCAGGGCCAACATTTAACCTCCCTGGCTTCACAATTACTTCAAAATCAAATTCCTAAAAAAGAAGTAGCCATCGATAGATCTTCCCCCCCAACACAGGCTTATTGACCAGGTATTTCAATGCAGAATGATCTGTGAACATCTTGAAATGGCCTCCCAATAAGTAGTGGTGAAACTTCTGTAAGGCATAAACCATTTCCAGACTTTCCATCTCCATAGTAGTGTAGTTTCTTTCTGCAGATGACAAATTATGGCTAGCAAATGCAATGGGGTGATCAAGATCCCCCTCTCCGGGCTGGGACAACACCACTCCCAGCGCGATCGATGAGGCATCAACATGAACATGGAAGTTCTTACTCCAATCAGGAAATACCAATATCAGTGCCAAAGCCATCTTCGTCTTTAGGGTCTCAAATCTATCCTGACATTCAAGGCTCCACTGGAATACCGCATCCTTCTTCAACAACTTCTCCATAGGGGTGGTAATCGCAACATACCCCCTGATGAACTTGCGATAATACCCCGTGTGTCCCAACGTCGCCCGTAGTTGCTTAACAGCAGTCGGCGGTGTCAAACTCAGAATGAGAGCAATCTTTGCTGGGTCGACCAACAATCCTTGCTTACACACAATATGACCCAACAATATGCCAAACGGTGCACAGATACATTTCTTTAGGTTCAAGGAGATATGGTGCTGCCGACATCGCTCCAACATCAACCGCAAATTTTCCAGATGATCGCGGACCAAACCATAGACCATCCAATCATCCATGTATACCTGTAAAAAATTCTGAATGAAATCTTTGAATGTAGCAACGACAACCCAGGAAAATATCGCAGGTGCATTCTTCAAACCGAATGGCATTACGATGTACTGAAAGCAGCCCCATTCGGTAACGAAAGTTGTCTTATGGCAATCTTCTTTTGCAATGCAGATATAATGGTAGCCAGAGAACCCGTCTGTGAAAGAGTACATCTCCTAGTCACCCACACCTTCAAGCACTTCGTTAGTAAACGGGGTTGGGAACGGATCATGCAAACATGCATCATTTAGCTTCCTGAGGTCAACGCAAATGCACACTTCACCAGTCTTCTTATCCTGTACCACCATAGGACTAATCCATTCCGACTCCTCAACTGGTTCAATGATACCGGTGTCCAACATGCAATCCATTTTTACCTTAACCCTCTCCTTATGTCACGGATTCAATCGATAGGGTCATTGCCGAATCGGCTTAGCATCTGGTTTTAATGGAATCTTCATTTCTCCTAAGTCACCCAGAATCCCCTTCATGTCAGAAAACTTTGTAGGAAATATGTCCTGAAACTCATGGAGCAAATCAGTGACCTTTCTTATCAGCTCATCATCCCAATAATCCCCGACATTTGCGAACTTTGGAGTGTCCTCTGTCCCAATGTTAATTTTGCGGATCTTCAGCGGCTGACTGATCGGATCACTTGGCGCATCAGGTGGTACCACAACACGACTTCCTTATGATTTCTGGATATTCACATTCCATGGATCATCACCATCTTCTGGCCCACCACTGATATTGAAGCATTCCATGAGAGACTACATCTGGAAGTGTGTGTGCGGATCCGCAGGATATGCTACCGAGACAACCTGCAGAATTACATCACGGATGAGCTGTAATGCATTATTAACCTCTAGATCGACATATGCAAAATTGAATGTATGGGTAAAACACACTGTGAGCTCCATCCAAGTAGAAATTTCTCCTCGCAACTCAGCTGTAGTATACCATGATCGTGGCATCTCATCCAAAGTATGGATAAAAGCATGGACCCACTCATCTCGTGGTCGCAATACCCATAACCATTGACACTCCATCAAGTGACCACCAGGATTGTTTCGACCATCGTACTTTCCAGTGTGGTAAACCTCAGTATCACCAAAGTGTAACATCATCAATATTCTGCATTTCGACCATCCATCAATTGATGCCTTGTGTGTCGCCCACCAGCGTGCTTGGGCAGCCTTCAGTGCTTCGTTCAACACCAACAATCGTTGTGGTTCAGAAACTCTTTCCTCGAACTCCATTAGAAATTCAGATAAGCCAAGCAGTCCTTCATATACTGGTAGTGTGACCGTTTCAGTTGCAACACGACATAATGACTGCGTGATCAACCCACACTTATGGAGCGACACCTCGTGCAAGTGGTTCTGCCAATATTCTAGCGCATCATCAGAGTCGGAGGACGCAGAGCTGTCACTGCGCCATCCTAGCTCACCATTGGTAGTCAGATGGATATAATCTTTAGATATATTGAATGCATGGTCCCATCCACTAGGATTGTCATCCTTCAATGGTTCTATGTAGTGGCATCCTTCAGCCGGATCCAACAGGGCGATAACTCTAAGATCGCGATTTTCAAAAGTCATCATCCGTCGCTTGAAGTTGATGACAGCTCCACTATCATTATCCCATCCAATCCCCAGTAATGCGGGATAAGAGCTTCCTCCTTCAACCACTTCTATTACATCAAAGTTGGCATAGGTTTTCATTCCCTCAATGTCCACCACCATTTGTGGAACTCTCCCAATCGATGTCACTTTAGCATGAATAGCTAGCTGGAGTTGTACAGGAGACCAACTTAATGGGGGACTCCCCATCTTCTACCAAGCCTTCTTGGTGAAGATGATGACATCCGAACCAAGATCTAGAATAACTGAATCAACATCATAGTCGCCAATTTAAATATTCATCTACATCTCCTTTCCATCTTCTGTCATTGTAAGGAATTAATTGTAAACTCTTGTCGATCCTGGGTCAGTCGTCGCAACAGAGCTTCAATCATAGCAAGAGTATCGAGATCTCTCACCAGGGATAATCAATGTTCCAAAAATGCTTGAAGTGTGTTGGAATTCCCTGGAAACGGAACCATTTGTTGACTCAAACCCAGTCAACAGGGGTTCCCATCATTGTCGACACCAACCCACCGCGGTCTCCTTGAGCACCGGCCCACGCAGGTTTTACCCTGCCCAACAACACCTGCAGAGCAGATGAGGTCTCACCCAAGGCGATCAAGGGAGAGTGGATGGAACCATGTTTCCACCGAATGAAGGAGGATGTGTGTGCGGCATGAGCTACTTAATCTTATTTCAAAATTCAACAATAAATGTATGCATTCACTTCGACATTATTGTACTCACATCATCATTTAATGGAAACATTCATTGTTGCAGCAGATTATAACAGTAAAGCGACTATCAAAGAGACATTGCATTACCATCAAAAGATAAAAGACACACCAGGATTACACAGAATAGTTTCATCACATCATATTATTACTGGAAAAACCCAATACAATGCCTCTGCAGATCACAGATTTCAGCAATATCTCTTGATCTCCCAACATACGCACAAAAACGCCTATCAAAGCTCTCTCTGATATATATCACGACCTACAACTTATTGTCTATATATAGGCTTCCGCCTTTACAATGCTTGTCCACTTACTAACAGCTTTCTAACCGACTCTTGGACAAAAGACCCAAAATCTAACTGACCCAGTCCAAATGACCCAAAAACCCGCCTACTGTGGTACAATTAGCTCAAAATTACATCTCATATGGTTCAATGAACCAAAAACCCGCCTATTGCAATACAGAAGACTCAAAAAATACATAAAATAATCGAGCCTTCTTCCTTCCGCGACTTCGTCTAACATGTCGCAGCATCGGCAATGCTACGATTCTTCCTTATCAAATCGCCTGCCAACAAGAGACCTTTGTTCCTGTAGCCAGATACACTTCCAGTAGAACAATACTTTCCCTGGCTGCAGTGATGAAGTGGAAGATACACCATATGGATGTCAAGACAAATTTCTTGAATGGTGTTGTCGAAGAGGCAGTGTATGTGGAGTACCCACTTGATTTTGAGACACATGACAGGCAGTCATACGTGTGCAGATTGAAGAAAGCCTTGTATGGCTTGAAGCAATATCCTAGGACATGGTACAGCAGGATAGACAGCTTCCTGTCCAGTTTGGGATTTACCTATTGATGTATTTGTAACTTCGGAAGATATTCACTTGTATATTGTATTTTTACTTTATTGTATCCCCAATGGAGATGTATTTTTCCTCCGATTGGAAGTGTTTTCATGTGTACTTGCAAGTGTCGCAAGTTATATTGTAAGTATTGTAACTTATACTTGATGGGTCATTAGACCACCTTGATGGGGTCATCTCTATATGAGTCATGCGGATCAAAGGGTTATTAGACCACCCTAGAGGGGTTGGCCCAGTCAGCATTATGTTAAGTGGTTAAGTTGGGGCCGACCCAGTTGAGTAAAAGACAAGTCAAGTTAGTGTATAAATAGAGAGTGTGTCTCTCTCATTTTACACATTCTATTATTCACTCACTTCACATTAGTGAGAGAAGAGGAGGGTGCACACAAGTGGAGGAGGAGCATGCTTTTGAAGATATCTATCTCTTGGGTTTGATCATGGTGATCCTTGTATTGATGCTTATTCTATCTCTGAGGAAGTTGCGGGGTTTTTCACCTTCTTGGTTTTCCCTAGTGAAATGTTTTGTGTCTCTTGTCTCTTGTCTCTTGTCTCTTATGCTTGATATGCTGTACATATTGTTCTTTCAGTTAAGATCCTATATCTATTGAATTGAATGATGAAAATATAGCATGGTATCAAAGCTATCCTGAAAGAAGGCATGGTATGGCATTTATGAAACTTGTTGCACTTGCGACAAATTGCAAGCTAGGGCTTGATATAGCAAAAACCAATCATCGTAGCATGTTCTCTATAAATCCATTTTGGAAAAGTTTCAGGAACTGAAACGTCTATAGGTCGTAGATGACATCCCCATGTACCTTGTTTCCAAAGAACAACATCTGATTCATTGTACTTTGTGTTTTATGATCAGTACAATCTAGGGTTTCTGCCTCTTCCAGATCTCAGTCATAAACATGTGACCTAGGAAAAAAGGTCACAACTTGGGCTAGGAAGCTCCAAATGAAATTTAGTAAAAAGTGACAGGTAGGGAATGGAAAGTAATTTCACATTTCCACTTTTCAGAGGCCGAATTTGAACCAGTGACATGTGGCACGCTGTACAAGTTCACTCTCTTGTTTTATCCCATAAACAGGTCACGTTGCGACACTTGGAATAAATCTCTATCAGAGAATCCAATTGAGGTTAGACCTATGGGGTTGGAAAGATGACAGGTCAGGCTACCACGGGCCAAATTTTTAGACCCTGTGGATTTGTAATTTCAGAGATGCACCAGAAACAATCAGGTGCATATTTCTGTCAAAACAGATTTAGATTCTGAGCACCTTCGTTCTTGGCTTGTCACTGCTGCGGGAATTTAGGGCTTTGGAGAAAGTTGGAATCTTTGGAATCAGAGACCACGGCTGAATGCTCCTCATCAAAATCAAAATTTAGAGACGAAGATCAAATTTTTTGGTTGGGCAGAAGGCCAGGCTGTAAAATTAGTCACAACAGATCTATTGAACAAGTAAATCAATCACAATGATGTAAAACAAATTGGAGTAAAAACTATGCAAGAGAGATGCATCAGTGCTCTATAACTTAGAATAGTGAGAATACAATACAATATTGTAACAATGAATGAGAAATTCAAATTAGCCAAGGAGGTCATTCGAATATACTACATGGAATAGCTTGGCTCCAACTAGGAGTCCTCGTCATCAATCAGTGGTGGTCATCAATGCACAAGTAACTGTCAGCTAGGTGTCAAACTGAGTCTAACTAAGTGTAATAAGTGTAACTGATGGATATGTCACTAATGTAGGGAAGGAGGCTCAGTGGAGGGCGCATGAGGAGCTAACTGAAGTCAAAATAGGCAGTCTAGTCTCACTGGAGGTCCATCGGAGTGATAACAGCAGTTAGGAGTTAGTATAGCCTTAAATCAAGAAAATACAACTAGCTAACTGAAGTGAATTGGAGTGGTAGGTGCATGTTGGGCGCACTAAGAACTAGGAGGGCTAAAATGGAGTGGAAGGAAGCTCCCGAGTGTTGGCAGACTAGGGACTAGTTGCTGGAGGCATCAAACTGGTGACTGGTTTGCATGCATGCAAAGTACATAATTGAATGATGAGATATCCTAACACCCCCCTTCAAGCTATACTATGGTGTAAAAAATAAAATGTCGGGCCTTGGTTATTGAGACCAAAGGTCACCCGAATACAATAATCCAAATAATGCTGAAAATAAGCTAAGTGAGGAAAGAGGGAAAACCCAATGGGAAGAAATCCCCCCCTCAAGCTAAAAATAAAATGGATCTAATCTGTCTCCACCATGAAGGAACTCACCCCCAACAGTGAACGGAGGTAAGAGAACTTCTTCTCAGTGAATCTCTTGGTGAAGATGTCTGCAATTTGCTCATCAGTATGGAAATCTTGCAGAATGATGGTGCGATCATGCACAAGCTCTCGGATGTAGTGCATGTGAATCTCAATGTGCTTGGTCCTCTGCCGCTGAACTGGATCTGTGGAGATCTTAATATCACTTTGATTGTCACAAAATATGACAGTCGAAGTAGTGCTACCAAAATCAAACTCGGAAAGAATACCCTGCAACCAAACTGCCCGAATGTAGGCATTAACTGCCCCTCGATACTCTGCCTCTGCTGAAGAAAGTGCAATGGCTGCCTGCTTTTTGCTTGACCAGCAAATAGGTCCATGGCCAATCATGAAAACATATCTAGAAGTGGACTTCTGATCAATTCTATCACCCGCTCAATCTGAATCAGTGAAACCAATGAAATCTAGCTCAGAATCTGCAGCATAGTGTATGCCAAAATGTCTCATACCTTGCACATATTGCAAGATCCTTTTGGATGCCCACCAATGAAGTTCATGGGGATACTGCATATACCTTGATACAGCACTCACAACATAAGAAATATCAGGCCTTGAGTGTGTCAAGTATAGTAGTGAACCAATCAACTGTCGATACATAGTGCAATCTGCAAGCGGTGTAGAATTTCCCTCCTCAAGACTGATTCCTAAGAGGAATGGGAACGGTGCTACCTTACATTCTGCCATATTAAATTTTAATAGTAGGTCTGAAGCATACTTTTTCTGAGATAATGTTATCCCATCAAAATTTTGAGCTATCTCCAAGCCCAAATCGCTCATGTCAAAAGCTAGATTTAAGGCAGTTTTTAGCTTGTTGATTGTAAGGAAAGTGCTACCAGTAATGAGAAGATCATCAACATAAAGAACAACAATCAACAAATTACCTTTAACTTGTTGTAGATACACATTCGGATCAGATTTTCATATTTTTAAATTCCGAGAAAGAAGGAAGGAGTCCATCTTTGCATACCAAGCTCTAGGGGCTTGTTTCAATCCATACAAAGATTTCTTCAATATGCAAACTAATCATGGATCTGATATGTATCCTTATGGCTGCTTCATATACACTTCTTCATCGATATCTCCATGTAGAAAATCACTCTTCACATCCATATGATGCACTTCCCAGTGCTTGGATGCGGAAATAGCCAAAACTAGGCGGATGGAACCCATCTTTGCAACCGGTGCAAAAATCTCAGTGTAGTCCACTCCTTGGACTTGGGAGAAACCTTTTTCCACCAGCCTAGCTTTGTATTTTATGATAGATCCATCAGCAGAAACCTTTGTGCGGTAGAACCACTTACATTGGACTAATTTTCTTCCATGTGGAAGAGAAACTAGCTCCCATGTATTCTTCTTTTGAAGAGAATTGTACTGTTCATCCATGGCAGTTTTCCATCTTGGGTCTTGGTGGACATGATAGTATGATTTGGGATATGAACCAATCATCAAATATAATTTCTAAGATAATAATGGATCAGAAAAAGAAAGAGCCATACCTGCTCTTTGAAAGTTTGCTCTTGTTCTCCTTGGATCAGCAAGATTTCCAATGTTTGAAGCAACAGATTGTAGAGTGTTTTGGGCCCACTTTGGTAACCGAGGAGGATCATTATGGTCGGATTCTAAACTTGATATGTCATGGCCATCAAATTATGATAAAATATCATAGATATCAGATCCAATGCTTTCTTCATCTTCTTGAATCTTCTTCTTGTAGAGACTGCGGATCGGTAGTGTTTTCCTCGACTAGTTTCAGATCTTGAAGCAGTTCTTCAAACTTCACACTTCGCTCTATGAATATATTTTTGGATCTGATATTCATGAGTTTATATGCCTTTGATTCTTCTCCATATCCTATTAGGATTCATTCAGTACTTTGTGGATCCAAATCTTTTCTCTTTTCAGAAGGAATTCTAGCCCATACAGTGGAGCCAAAAACCCTCAAATTGGACACATCCAGTTTGTGACCAGTGAATGCTTCGAAAGGAGTTTTACCTTTCATGGATGAATGTGGAACTCAGTTCTGAATGTATGTAGCAACATTCACGGCTTCAGCCCAAATATTTGCAGCCAAACATTTTGATTCAAGCATACAGGTAGCCATCTCTTTCAGTGACTAATTCTTCCTTTCCGCTACACCATTCTGCTGGGGTGTGTAGGGAACTGTATGTTGGATCTGAATTCCTCTTTTGGCACAAAGTTGCCACAAATCAGTATTGATATATTCTCCACCATTATCATATCTAAGAGATTTGATATTGCTCTTAGTGGTAGTCTCAACAGAATCCTAAAATCCTTGAATTTTCCAAGCACTTCTGATTTGTGTTTGAGAAAGAAGACCCAAGTAAAGCAGGAGAAGTCATCAATGAATGTCAAAACATACCTTAAACCATTCATGGACATATTGGGAAGAATACCACTGATATCGGAATGTATCAGCCCCAAAATAGTAGAAGCTCTTCTAGCTTTGCCGCAGTCAAACTTGTGCTCAGGGTGCTTCCCAATGATGCAACCTGGGCAAATTCCCTTCGAGGAACAAAGGTGCGAAAGACCATCAACCATGGATTTGTTTTGTAACAACAGCAAATAGTTGTAATTAAGGTGTCCAAACATTTCATGCCAAATCCTACTAACCTCATTTCCATGAGTGAGAAGACCAGTGGGCTTTTCAAGTGGCACAAAGTGTGAAAACTCATAGTATTTTGCAGTATGATTTGCCTTTCCAACTGCAATAATTTTTCCACTTTCAATATCATAAATTTCAACTTTGTTAGGGATGAAAATAACTTGCTTCAGTGCACCAATGTGTGTCATTTGATACACAGAAAGAAGATTCGAAGTCAAGGAAGGCACATAAAGAACATTTTGAAAACTGCCATGTTCTAAATGGATGGTACCTTTACCCCTTTGATGAAATTTTCGAGTCATCTCCCAAATGGATGGGGATGGAGCTGTTTGGCTCAAATGAGGAAAAAGAGTCAATATTTTCAGCCATATGATTCGAAGCACCGAAATATATCAGTAGAGTGGTGGGTTTCGAAACAGTTGCCATGAGTGCTTGACCTCTTTCATGATCATCATTTTTATCCTTCTTTTGTGCACTGTCGGGAAGAGTTATGTTATTCTTTTCCAAAAGGAGGGCCATTTGATCTATTGTTTTCTTCATGCATGAACTTTTATGATGAAATCCATGGTTGCAATAAGAACATTTAGATTTTTCTTTACCCTCTTTACCCTTTTGCTTGTTCCTTGAACCGGATGGTGCATCCGATGGTTTGCTTTTCTCTCTTTGCTTGGAAGGTTCGAATTTAGGCTTATCTTTCTTTTGCTTCCCTTTTCATTCAAATTCTTGGATCCTCCAACAAAGAGAGTTGAATCTTTGGAGCTTATGGACCCCATTTGAATTAGCTTATCATGCTCTTTGGTAACGGACTCAATGAAGGCATCTTCCAATTCGGGGTAGTTAGCCGACCGAAATTGAAAGTAGAGACAAATACCAAGAAATCTTTACCAAGATTTGAAAGAATGGAGAGGATCAATTGTTTATCCTCTTTGACAACTCCACTGTTCTTCAATTGAAAATCCAAATGCTTGAATCTTGTGAAAAACTCATTGATGGTCTCGAAATTCTCAGGACTAAGAGCAATCAATTCATTTTCCAATTGAAAATCTCTAAGCTCGTCCTGCTTGCCAAAACGTTTGTCAAGTTGATCCCATACTGCTTTTGGAGAGTTCAATCCTCTGAGATGGAAATGAAGATCCTTGGAAATAGAGAATCAAAGAAGACAATAAGCTTCATCAAGCTTGTTGAAGTGTTTTGTTTTCTCAAGCAATGTGTTTGGCTCCAATTCGAGGCCCATGGTGACTCGATAGAACCCTTTTGAGCGCAATATAATCTCCATGTCATCTTTCCAATCAAAATAATTGAAAGGAGTCAGCATAGGATTTGAAGAAGAGTAATCCATCACTGATAGTGAGTGCAATTGATGAAGAAGAACTTGCAAATCACAAGATAGCGAATGCAATTGATGGAGAATATTAACCTGCAAATCACAATCAAAACAAGAACTGTAAGGTCGAACAATCCACCCTTTTAGAGTTGCATCACACCTGGGATTGGAGATCAAGCAAGCTTGAAGATCCAATGTATCAATTCCAGGAATTCTGTGGAAAACTCAAGCTTCTGGAGTGGTATTGGAGAGAAAATTTCAACATTAGCGAATGCAAAAGGAGTTTTGCATGCCAAAACTGCAGTATTTTTTAGCAAATTCACTCAAATATTCATGTAGAACACCTGTAGAAGAGAAATTGTGTCCCTGCCATGGCTCTGATACCATGTAAAATTAGTCACAACATATCTATTGAACAAGTAAATCAATCACAATGATGTAAAACAAATTGGAGTAAAAACTGTGCAAGAGAGATGCATCAGTGCTCTATAACTCAGAATAGTGAGAATACAATACAATATTGTAACAATGAATGAGCAATTTGAATTAGCCAAGGAGGTCATTCTTATATACTGCATGGAATATCTTGGCTCCAACTAGGAGTCCTCATCATCAATTAGTGGTGGTCATCAATGCACAAGTAATTGTCATCCAGGTGTCAAACTGAGTCTAACTAAGTGTAATAAGTGTAACTGATGGATATGGCACTAATGTAGGGAAGGACGCTTAGTGGAGGGCACATGAGGAGCTAATTGGAGTCAGAATAGGCAGTCTAGTCTCACTGGAGTTCCATCGGAGTGTTAACAGCAGTTAGGAGTCATTCTATCCTTAAATCAAGGAAAGACAACTAGCTAACTAAAGTGAACTGGAGTGGTAGGTGAGAAAAGGCACCCCTCTCAAGTGGTAGGTGCATGCTGGGTGCACTAAGCAGTAGGAGGGCTAAAACTGAGTGGAAGGAAGCTCCCGGGTGCTGGCAGACTAGGGACTAGGTGCTGGAGGCATCAAACTAGTGACTGGGCTGCATGCAAAGTACATAACTGAATGATGAGATATCCTAACATGGGCTTGGTCAAATCCTAGTTTGGTATTTTGATTGGAAAGGTGGAAAATTAGGGCTTCTGCAAAAGTTGGAATTTTTTAAGTCTGTGACCATGGCTGGAAGCTCCTTAGAAAAATTGAAGTTTAGAACTTTGGATCGGATTTTTTTGGTTGGGCAGAAGGGTGGGCTTTATCAAACCCTAGTTCGGGGTCCTGTCCAGTGAATCTGGAAGTTTCAAAGGCAATTTTGAGGGGTCAAATTTTGCAGTTTTCAAAATTGAAGTATACCATCTTGATCAGCTCAGCAAGCCACATCTTTCCATCCATTCAGAAGTTTGAAATTCAGAGTTTGAATTTTTAGGGTTTCTCTGACAAACCCTAATCCAACTCCATATCCAGTTTCAGCAAATCAAAGTGGATTGGTTTAATCCTAGAAAAGAATGAATTGGACCTTCTTAAGTGAAGAAGTTCCAGTTCTAGAGGGAGATGAGGCCGAGGCTTTACATGAGAAGTCTACAAGCAATCCTGACAAGTATGACTTGAAGAGATACCGGCATGTTTTGAAATTTGTTCATGATTAAGTTTATGATATGTTTGTCTTCATATTATTGAGGTTAGTACAATCTTGATTAATCTTAGACTTGTCTCATCACCCTAGTAAAAGTATGAATGCATGTAAATGATAGAATACATTCATTGATTAGGCTTATGATACTTATGATTGTACTAATGCACTGTGGTGTTGTATGAGGTTGATGTTGTCCGCTAACATGAAAGGTACATCAAGAAAGTACAAATCAAGTTCTAAATCAAGAACATATGACCATGGTGACATGAAGACAAAGACTCATGGATCACATAGAAGCTCCACTTACAAGGTATGTATAATTTGGTTCTACAATGGTTAACTTATGAGTTATGCATGTTACTAAGCACAAGTCATTGAAGAGAACAAGAAGACGTTGTTTGAGTATGTTAGACATAACTAGCCAACATGATATTCCAGGTATGTTTTTTCCTATATCAAGTTAGAATCCTACCTTGTGTTAGGATATTATACTTTTGTATGAATGATAATGTTTATTCTTGAAGTTGGAAGTTTAAGTAATCAACAATTTATGCATATTATGTTTCTTACTTTGATTGATGATATGACTAACCAAAAGAGTCCTATGGTCAATAAGTATATGCATAAGTAATACAAGTCCTCCCTGAAACTTTGAATACTAATGCTTGTGATAAACTACCAATGTGTGAAATGTTCATGACCATACATGTTAAGATTATTTAGGATCATAATGTTTTGATAGTATTGAGATTATACTAATGGATGTATGATTATATATGATATCTTGAGGATGACACTATCATGACACTAGTGCACACTTAAGCATGCATAGTGGTCCAAGATGGATATAAGTTCAAGGACAGATAATCAAGAGGGAGCACACTCCAATAGTTCCTGCAAGGAAGAAAATATCAAGAGGGAGCACTCTAGGAAGTAAAGATCAAGAGGGATTCCACCCAACAACTAAAAAAAGATAAGTATTTGAATTGTTAACATTACTTAAATGATGTTGTTCAGTCATGTACATACTTATGTTCCTAGATTTAGGATATGTATTATGCATATTAGAAAAGTTGCATTAATGAACAAGATACTACTAATATGAAAGTAATGGGTAAGTGGCCTATGGTATTGTACAACATTCCATTGCTACTTATCTAGAATGAAACCTCTTTGCTAACATGTTGGGAGTTGTGCACACTCTTAACAAATGTTCTGGTAGAGATGGAAGGCATCTAGAAAGTTACCGTGTGAATACGGAATATGGATAAATGTTGTATTGAAGCATTGGCTAAGATAATTGCATGACTGTATGACATATGTCTTTATGCATAAGCATGTGTTTTGAAAAACTATGAGAAGTTTCTAATCATGTAATTGAATTTGACTTGTAGGAAAGATCATGTACAATCACCTACAAAAGAAGGACTACAACATTTGTTCCAACAACAAAGTTCAAAGAAAACTATCTATTGAAGATATTGAAGAATCTGAAGTTCCCAGGATTCGGGATGCAGTAATAAAAGAATGCCATGATCAAGGAATACCAGTTGATAATGAAGAATGATGTTTGGGATGTGGTCCAAAGACAAGAAGGGAAGTGTGTTGTAACTTCCAAGTGGATCTATAAGATCAAGCATGCTGCTGATGGTAGCATAGAGAAATACAAGGCGAGGTTTGTAGCTCATGGCTTCTCCCAGAAAGAGGGATAGATTATGAAGAGACATTTGCACCTGTAGACAGATACACTTCCATCAGAACGGTACTTTCTCTAGCTGCAGTGATGAAGTGGAAGATACACCAGATGGTTATCAAGATAGCTTTCTTGAATGGTGTAGTCAAAGAGGAGGTGTATGTGGAACAACCACTTGGTTTTGAGACACATGACATGGATTCATATATGTGCAGGTTGAAGAAATCCTTGTATGGCTTGAAGCAAGCTTCTAGAACTTGGTATGGTAGGATAGACAACTTCCTATCCAGTTTGGGCTTTACTAAGAGTAAAGCGGATTCCAACCTTTACTACAAGGTTGAGGAAGGCAATCCAATGATACTACTACTGTATGTGGATGACCTGTTTGTTACACGTGAGGATGGGTTGATTTCCAACACCAAGAGGAAGCTTGATGCCGAGTTCGAGATGAAGGACTTGGGTATGATCCATTACCTTCTAGGTATGGAGGTGTGGCAGAGTGCAAATGGAATCTTCCTTGGACAAGGGAAGTATGCAGTAGAGATCCCAAAGCGATTTGGGATGACGGATTGCAAGGCCATGGCCACACCTATGGAATCAAACCTGAAGCTATTGAGTGATGCTTCATCAGAGTCGGTTGATACCATGATGTATCGTCAGATGATTGGGTCCACGATGTACCTGACGAACAAGAGACCAAATATTTGCTTTGCGGTGAACACATTGAGCCAGTTTCTGATGGATCACATAGGTGTTCACCTGGTTGTTGTAAAGCATATTCTGAGGTACCTGAAGGGTATGGTTGATTATGGGCTCAAGAATTATGCGAATCAAAAGTTTAACCTGTAGGGTTATGTTGATTCATATTGGGCAGGTAGTGCTGCAGATAGGAAGAGCACTTCAAGGTGTTGCTTCAGTATGGTATCAGGTGTGATCTCTTGGTTTAGTAGGAAGCAGTCCTGCATAGCACTAAGTACAGCCAAAGCAGAGTATGTCACAACTTGTTCAGCCAGTTTTGAGGAAGTATGGCTTATGAAGCTACTATTTGAGTTATTTGATCTCCCGTTGAATGCTACCTATATATTTTGTGACAACTAGAGCTGTGTAAAGTTGTCTGAGAACCCGGTGTTACATGATAGGTCGAAGCACATCGAGATAAAATATCACTATATCAAGGATATGGTGCAGAGAGGAGCAATGAAGCTCTTGTATGTTGCGACGGATGAGCAGGTTGCAGATGTGTTGACGAAACCACTAGCCAGAGTGAAGTTTGAGTACTTCAGAGAGAGGCTTGGTGTTCTTCAGATTGAAGATACTTCGAGGAAGAAGTGATGGGACACATCTGCAGGAGCCATTCCAAGCATGGTGATAGGAGGATCCTTCCCATGGATATGGATGTAAGTGTTGTGTGATGAGCATCAGAACGATACTCTAGTTACTGCTTTGGACATGGATCAGTTGGATGCTTTGTATGATCAGTTGGATCATGTATGTTTATATGCATCAGTTGGATGCTTTGTATGATCAGTTGGATGCTTTGTATGATCAGTTGGATCATGTATGTTGATATGCATCAGTTGGATGCTTTGTATGATCAGTTGGATCATGTATGTTGATGTGCATCAGTTGGATGCTTTGTATGATCAGTTGGATCATGTATGTTGATATGCATCAGTTGGATTCTTTGTATGATCAGTTGGATCATGTATGATGATATGCATCAAGACGATGCAGTGACGATGATCAGGATGATCATGCGATGATGATATGCATCAGTACGATGTAGTGACGATGATCAGGATGATCATGCGATGATGATATGCATCAGAACGATGCAGTGACGATGATTAGGTTGATCATGTGATGATGTACATCAAGATGATGTATGGTGAGTATCAGTTTGATACTCTGTGGTCGTGGACAGGTTGTGCAAGATAAGCATATAATAGCGCCCTGGGAGATTTGCAGATACTCTTTCGAGGTTTTGCCTATGGCATATAATAGCGCCCTGGGATATCTGGAAAATGCTCTTTCGAGATTTTTCTTGGGAGGACATATAATAGCACCCTGGAAGATTCGCAGATACTCTTTCAAGGTTTTTCCTATGGCATATAATAGCGCCCTGGGATATCTGGCAAATGCTCTTTCGAGGTTTTGTCCTATGGCATATAATAGTGCTCTGGGAGATCCGATAGGTTGAGTAGTACGCTCGTAATCAGTCCTGGGATGCTCTTCCGAGGTTTTGCCATGACCACATGTAATATCGTCCTGGGAGATCTGATAGGTTGAGCAGTATGCTCGTAATCAATCCTAGGATGCTCTTTCGAGGTTTTGTGGTGACCACATGTAATAGCGCCCTGGGAGATCCGATAGGTTGAGCAGTATGCTCGTAATCAGTCCTGGGATGCTCTTTCAAGGTTTTGTGGTGGGGTCACATGAAATAGCGCCCTGGGAGATCTTTCCGGTCATGCTTAGGCACATAAAGGATCCTGGGATACTCTTTCGAGGTTTTTTGACGCACGTAATAAGTCCTGAGGATTCCACAGTATGGCTAGTGATGATGAATACCTACAGGAGGCTAGGCCTACATCCAGCATGAAAAAGGGTTGGCTCTGTAGAACTTCCTATGACAAGAAGAATTCAGAGATAGCCCAGTGATCGAGATAACAGGTACAACAGCAGTGATGATGATGATGATGCTCTGTGATCCAGCGATGATGATCCAGCTCTAGAATTGAAGACTTGTGCCTATATGTATTGATGACCTGTGTCAAGAGAATACCTTCCTAGTTAAGAGGGAGTGTTGATGTATTTGTAACTTCGAAAGATATTCACTTGTATATTGTATTTGTACTTTATTGTATCCCCAACAGAGATGTATTATTCCTCCGATTGGAAGTATCGTCATGTGTACTTGCAAGTGTCACAAGTTATATTGTAAGTATCGTAACTTATACTTGATGGGGTTGGCCCTGTATGAGTCATGTGGTTCAAAGGGTTATTAGACCACCCTAGAGGGGTCAACCCAGTCAGCATTATGTTAAGCGGATAAGTTGGGGCTGACCTAGTTGAGTAAAAGGCAAGTCAAGTTAGTGTATAAATATAGAGTGTGTCTCTCTCATTTTACACATTCTATTATTCACTCACTTCGCATTAGTGAGAGAAGAGGAGGGTTCCCACAAGTGGAGGAGGAGCATGTTGCTCAAGATATCTATCTCTTGGGTTTGATCATGGTGATCCTTGTATTGATGCTTATTCTATCTCTGAGGAAGTTGTGGGGTTTTTCACCTTCTTGGTTTTCCCCGGTGAAATGTTTTGTGTCTCTTGTCTCTTGTCTCTTATGCTTGATATGCTTTACATGTTGTTATTTCAGTTAAGATCCTAGATCTATTGAATTGAATGATGAAAATCTAACATTACCAAGAGTAAAGCGGATTCCAACCTTTACTACAAGGTTGAGGAAGGCAATCCAGTGATACTCCTATTGTATGTGGATGACTTGTTTGTGATAGGTGAGGATACATTCATTGCCGACACGAAGAGGAAGCTTGCTTCCGATTTCGAGATGAAGGACTTGGGCATGATGCATTACTTTCTAGGTATGGAGGTGTGGAAGAGTGCAGTTGGAATCTTCCTTGGACAAGGGAAGTATACAGTAGAGATCATGAAGTGGTTCGGGATGATGGACTGCAAGGCCATGGCCACACCTATGGCATCAAACCTGAAGCTATTGAGTGATGCTTCATCTGAGATAGTTGATGTCACGGTGTATTGTCAGATGATTGTGTCCTTGATGTACCTGACGAACACGAGACCAGATATTTGCTTTGCGGTGAACACCTTGAGCCAGTTTCTGACAGATCCTAGACATGTTCACCTGATTGCTGTAAAACATATTCTGAGGTACCTGAAGGGTAAGATCGATTATGGGCTCAACATGATGCAAATCAAAAGTTTGAATTGGAGGGTTATGTTGATTCAGATTGGGCAGGAAGTGATGCAGATATGAAGAGCACTTCAGGGTGTTGCTTTAGTATGGGATCAGGTGTGATTTCCTGGTTTAGAAAGAAGCAATCCTACGTAGCACTGAGTACAGCCAAAGCAGAGTATGTTGCAACTTATTCGGCTAGTTGTGAGGTAGTATGGCTAAGGAAGCTACTGTCTGATTTATTTGAACTCCAGTTGGATGCTACCTGTATTTATTGTGACAACCAGAGTTGTGTGAAGTTGTTAGAGATCCCAGTGTTCCATGAAAGGTTGAATCACATCGAGATCAAATATCACTATATTAGGGATATGGTGCAGAGAGGAGCAGTGAAGCTCCAGTATGTTGCGACAAATGAGCATATTGTAGATGTGTTGACCAAACCACTAGCTAGAGTGAAGTTTGAGTACTTTAGAGAGAGGCTTGGTGTTCTTTAGATAGAAGATACTTTGAGGAAGAAGTGATGGGGCACATTTGTAGGAGCCATTCCAATCATGGTGGTAGGAGGATCCTTCCCATGGATGTGGATGTAAGCGTTGTGTGATGAGCATCAAGACGATGCTTCGGTTACTGCTATGTATGATGATCAAGATGATCATGTGTGATGATCATTAGGAAGATGCTCCAGATGATATCTAGCAGGATGATGTTGTGACAATGATCAGGATGATCATGCGATGATGATATGCATCAGGACGATGCTGTGACAATGATCAAGATGATCATGCGATGATGATGTGCATCAGGATGATGTACTATATGATGATGATCAGTATGATCATGAGTATCAGGATGATCCTCCGTGGCCATGGACAGATTGTACAGGTAGCATGTAATAGCTCCCTGGGAGATCCGATAGTCTGAGCTCGGATGCTCTTGCGAGGTTTTGCTACAGGTTGGATGTGGATAGATTGCACAGGTAGCAAGTAATAGCTCCTTGGGAGATCCGATAGTCTGAGCTCGGATGCTCTTGCGAGGTTTTGCTACAGGTTGGTCATGGACAGGTTGTGCGATAAGCATATAATAGCGCCCTGGGATATTTGCAGATACTCTTGTGAGGTTTTTCCTATGGCATATAATATCTCCCTGGGAGATCTGGAAAATGCTCTTTCGAGGTTTTGTCCTATGGCATGTAATAGCACCCTAGGAGATCCGATAGGTTGAGCTGTGTGCTCATAATCAGTCCTAGGATGCTCTTTCGAGGTTTTTCCTGACCACATGTAATAGCGCCCTAGGAGATCTAATAAGTTGAGCTGTGTGCTCGTAATCAGTCCTGGGATGCTCTTTCAAGGTTTTGTGGTGGTCACGTGTAATAGCTCCCTGGGAGATCTTGTCGGTTGTGCTTAGGAACATAAAGGATGCTGGGATACTCTTTCGAGGTTTTGTTGACGCACATAATTAGTATTGGGATCCACAGTATGGCCAAAGATGATGAAGACCTATAGGAGGCTAGGCCTACAAATAGCATGAAAAAGGGTTGGCTCTGTAGAAATTCCTATGACGAGAAGAATTGAGAGATAGCCCAGTGATCGAGATGACGAGTACAGCAGCAGTGATGATGATGATGCTCCGTGATCCAGTGACGATGATCCAGCTCTAGAATTGAATACTTGTGGCGATATGTATTGATGACCTGTTTCTAGAGAATACCTTCCTAGTTAAGAGGGAGTGTTGATGTATTTGTAACTTCGGAAGATATTCTTCTATGTATTACATTTGTACTTTATTGTATCCCTAACGGAGATGTATTATTCCTCCGATTGGAAGTGTCGCAAGTATTATTGTAAGTGTCACAACTTATATTTGATGGGTTATTAGACCACCTTGCTAGGGTCGGCCCTGTATGAGTTGTGTGGGTCAAAGCGTTATTAGACCACCCTAGTGGGGTCGTCCCAGAGTCAGTTTATGTTAAGTGGTTAAGTTGGGGCCGACCTAGTTAGAGTTAAAAGTCAAGTGAAGTAAAGTATAAATAGAGAGTGGGTGTGTCTCATTCTATTCATTCACTCACTCATCCAACTCACATTAGTTGAGAGAGGAGTGCGCACTAGTGGGGGAGGAGTAGCTGCTGGAGTTATCTATCTCGGGTTTGATCATTGTGATATTGTATTGTGGCTTATTCTATCTCTAAGGAAGTTGCGGGGTTTTTCACCTTCTTGGTTTTCCCTGAGGAAACTCTATGTCTCTTGTGTTAATGATTGTTATGTTGTGCATGTTATTCTCTTAGTAGGATCCTAAGATAATGTTTGAATGAAATTATCGAAAAATTAACATTAGGACCCTAATTTCAATTATGTAGGCTCTAGAATTGTAAGTGGACCCTTTATCTCCTATATATACACCAAGGACATGTAGTTTAGAATTATCTCATCTTGTCTTGTGTATTTGGTACATTGGATAAGGAGGTTGACCCCTCGAATAGGATTTATATTCATATATTTTCATCATTATTAATGCATGGATTACTCTTTCTTGGTTATTTATGCTCTTTTGGGGAATTTGTTTTGTAACATTTGGTATTAAAGCTTGCACTCTTCCCAAACTAGTCATCTTGGAATTTTCGCTATAAATTCTTTTCTAGGACGTTTTAGATAGAAAAAATTGGAAGGGAAATAGAAGGTAGATAGAGATCGTTGCGATACAAGTTTCATATTTTGATTCATTACAAGTTCAGAGTTATACCTCGTGGAAGTTAGGGTTTCTGACTAGTCCAAAAACTAGTCGCAAACATGTGTTCTAGGAAAACTTGTTATATATGGAGAATGTGATATCCAAATTGAGTGAGACCTGTTGAATTAGAAATAATATGGAACGTATATTTCATAACCATACCCTAAAAATTGGACAAGTGGTAAGTCGTACACTTTCTCTCTTCTAGAAAGGAAAAAAATAGCAAGTTTTGGGAAACTTACCATAACGTTTTATTGGAACATCATATTTAGATCAGACCTATGGAATTGTAAAGAAGATATACCATGCCACTACAAGACGAAGTTTGGAACACATGAGAATTGAACTTACAAATATATCGTAGTTGGAAGGTCAGCCTGTAAAACAATCTCCAAATTGGGGTTTTAAAAGGTATGTTATTTTGAATTGATTAGAAGATCCAATTTGAGTGATTCAAAAAGTGGCTAAAGTGGAAATAGAGAGGAAATATAGTAAATAATAGTGGGATAAGATGGTAAGAGGTGGAAAAAAAATTGTATTTCCCTTAAACCTCCTAAAGTCTCAACTATGACACAAGAGGAGCACAAAGAAATGAACTGTGATTTGTACAAGTTTTCCACCCAATTAGGAAACCATGACAATAGAATTCTATAAAACCATGTTGAATTCATAACATTTAAAGAATATATACAAAATAAGATTGAAAATACGTCCAGTAAAGAGGATCTTCAAGTGGTGAATATAATGCTAAAGGAGATCAAACATAGCTTTATTCCTCATTCATCTCCTCAAGAAGAGGATAAGGAGGAAAATAAGGACTTCTTCAAGTCCCAGACTGAGAAAATTGAAAAAAATGGAGAATAAGAGGTTCGATTCTCTGACACGTGATCATTCATCACTACATAATCCACATTAACATGGTTTCAACTCCAGTCCAAGGAACTACTTTATTCCCAAGATTGAAATGAGAAATTTTGATGGCAATGATCCAATAACATGGATATTTCGAATGGATCAATTATTTAATATACACCAAGTGCCAACTTTGAAAAAGGTAAATATGGGGATATTAAGAGCAATATGTTCTTTATCCAGTTGATAAATCTCAAGAAAAATGGTCCAGTTGTAGAGCACATCAAGCAATTCTAGAAGTTAAATCGTATAATGAAGAATATTCTTGAAGATAATTTGTTGGGTCTCTTTATGGGAACTTTAAAGGAGAATATTCAACATGAGGTGCATATCTTTGAACCTAAATCATTGGAGAATGCTTTTAGTTTGGAAAGGAAAATTGAAAGTAAAAATATGGCACTAGAGGGAGGGCCTGAAAATAAAAATATGGTTACTAGAAGAACTACCACAAACACCTATAAAGAGGGAAATGTTTCCCCTCTCAACTCCACTCATCCTAAGACTACAAGGTTGACACCTCAACAAGTGGAAGAAATAAGAGAAAAGGAACTATGTTTCAATTGTGACATCAAGTATAGTAACGGTCATAAGTGTAGTGAGAAGAAATTATTCTACATAGACTATGAAGAGGAAGATGTCCAAATCCGAGACAACCTTAAGAGGAAGATATAGAAGATACAAAACCAACCATATATTTTAATGCATTGGCCGACATTATAACTCCTCAAAATATCAAGGTAGAAGGATATATCAAAAAGATAAAAGTAATAGTGTTGATCGATTTTGGTATTACCCAAAACTTCATTAATTGCATAATGGTCAAAACTCTCAACTAATTTATATATCCCGCACCAGAATATCAAGTAATGATTGCATATGGAGGTACCATAAATTTTTTAGGGAAGTTCCATAGTATTAAGCTTAATATGGGTGAGTATTCATTGGATAACGCAATTATTGCAATCCAAATGGGTGGTGTTGATGTTGTACTAGGGGTCCAATGGCTACAATCATTGGGAAAAGTGGATCTTAATTTCCAGGAGCCATTCATGAGATTCTCCTCAGAAGGAAAATAAATTGAACTCAAAGGTGATGGTTCACAAAAAGGAAGGGTCATGGCATATGTGTCCAGATTATAGAGAGCTCAATAAGATGACCATTAAATATAAGTTTCCTATTTCGGTCATTGATGAATTATTAGATGAATTACAAGGAGCAAAATTCTTTATCAAATTGGATCTTTTTTTTGGATATCATCGTATCAAAATGATGAAAGAAGACATTCCAAAAACAACATGCAAAACACATCGAGGCCACATTTCAAAGTTTGATGAGATCTATATTTAAACCATTCCTAAGAAAATTTGTGTTAGTATTTTTTTATGACATACTTATCTATAGAAAATCTTGGGAAGAGCATGTACACGATGTTGACAGGGTCTTAAAATTATTGGAGGATCACCGACTGTATGTCAATCCTTCTAAGTGTTCCTTCAGGGTTCACGAAGTGGAATATTTAGGTCTTATTGTATCTCACGAAGGAAATAAAGTGGATCCTAACAAAATTAAGGCTATCATGGAATGGCTAATTCCTAAGACATTGAAGAGTCTTAGAGGATTCTTAGGATTTACATGCCACTAATGCAATTTCATTAAGAATTATGGTCAAATAGAAACACCTCTAACAAGGTTATTAAAAAAAGATGCATTCTCATGGATTCAAGAAGCAATCAAGGATTTTGAAAAACTTAAAGTGGCTACATGTACAACTCATGTATTAGTCACACCCGACTTCATAAAAACCTTTATTGTGGAATGTGATGCCTTGGGGAATAGAATTGGGTGTAGTCTTAATGCAAGAAGGAATGCCCCTTTCCTTTGAAAGTTTCCAACTTAAAGGAAAAAAATTACTCAAACCGATTTATGTAAAGGAAATGTTGGCCACACTACATGCAATTAAGAAATGGCACCCTTACCTAATAGGAAGACACTTCAATGTAAGAAAAAATCATGAAAACCTTAAGTACTACTTGGAACAACGGTAATCATCAGAAGAGAAACAAAAATGTTAGGTTATGACTTTGAAATTATCTACAAAAAAAAGGAAAACAAAATGTGATATCCGATGCACTTTCGAGAAAATAAGATGATATTGAGGGATTACTTTGTGTTATTTACATTATGCAATATGATTGGGAATAAGAAGCAAGCACATAATGGAAACAAGACCAAAATGAAGGAAAGATTATTCAACAAATACAAGAGGAACCCAATTCACTAAATAAATCTGTTTGGAAAAATGATTCACTATGGTACCAAGATTGCCTATATTTATATCAAAATTCCCAACTCAAACAGGATATCCTTTTGGAATGGCGCAGTTCTCCTATAGGAGGACATTTATGGTCCTTGAAAACATACCATGGGATCAAGAAGGATTTATTTTGGGAAGGTATTAAAACTAATGTCCAAACTTTTGTGGCATAATGTTTGGTTTGTTAAGAAAACAAAGGTGAGACAATCGAGACACCAAGTATTTTATAAACATGAGCTATACCAATTCAGCATTGAGAAGAGGTCTCAATGGAATTTATCATAGGTTTAATTCAGAAGGAAATATTTCCATCATGGTAGTGGTGGATCGACTCACAAAGTATGCCCATTTCTGCACTCTTTCTCCTCCTTTTAAAGCAAGTACAATAGCTACAAGATTCATGGAAACGGTTCAGAAGCTACAGGGAACCTCCAAGATTATTGTAAGTGATAAAGATTCAATTTTCAGTGGTAAGTTTTGGAAGGAATTATTTTCTTGTTTGGGAACTCAGTTGGCTCATAGCTCCTCTCACCATCCTCAATCTAATGGGAAAGATGAGATTGTAAATAAATTTTGAGAAGGGTATCTCCATTGATTTGCATTTGATAAACAAACACAATGGGTCAAGTGATTTCCCTTAGCAGAATGGTGGTACAACACATTGTTCCATACTTCATTAGAAATGTCACCATTTATGGAACTTTATGAATATTATCCTCCTTCCATTACATCATCCTTGAAACAGAATGTTAAGGTTCAAACAGTGGAGGGTCACATAGAGCACCAAGAAGAAGTTCTCCAATTATTGAAAGATAACTTGGTTATAACACAAAATATGATGAAAAAACAAGCAAATCAACATCGTAGTGAAAGGGAATTTGAAGTGGGAGATTGAGTATTTTTTAGGCTACAACCATACAAACATATGTCTCTAAAGTAGCAAAAGAAGGAAAACAAATTAGCGCCGAAGTACTATGGTCCCTATAAGTTTTTGCAAAGGATTGGAAGTATGGATTATAAATTGTAGTTACCGCCAACTTCACGTGTACATCTAGTCTTCCATGTTTCTTTACTAAAAAAAGGTAATTGGTGACAAGATCCCAATTCAGACTATTTTATCGTGGATCGGTGAAGAAAGGAAATTAATACTAGAACCTGAAACAATCATGGAAAAAATGATCAAGAAACTACAAAACCGAACAATTACTGAGTACCTCATCAAGTGGAAGAATTTTCCAATAGAAGAGGCAACATGGGAAGATGAGTTCTTCATGAAGAAACATCTAGAGTTAATCAATTGTTGAGGAAAAAATGTGTTTGAAGAGGAGGGGCATGTTAACCCTATATATTGTGCCATTACATCATATTAGTGTTATCTTTATTGGTCGAATAGGGCCATAATTGTAATTATGTAGGCTCTAGAATTGTAAGTGGTCCTTTTATCCCCTATATATATATACCAAGGAGATCTAATTGCATCAAGAGAAGTGAGGTGCTCTATCTATGTCTACTCATAAAATTAAAAAATTAAAAATAAAACTGGCATAGAACCATCTTAAACTTGAATCACAAAGAAGGATTCTGGTTGTATAAATAAATTAAGTGTTAAAAAAGAAATTACATGTCAAGAACTTAGATCTCTCTCAATGCTTGATAGATCCGGGTTTAAAATGGATTGTGCTGGTTTAGAATTATCTCATATTGTGTTGTGTATTTTGTACATTGTATAAGGAGGTTTCCCCTTGAAGAGACTTTCTATTCATCTCTTTTATTCGTTATTAAGGTGTGGATTACTCTTTCTTGGTTATTTATGCTCTTTCGAGGAATTTGTTGCATAATCGATTTTTCTACTCGAAAAGATATCCAATCATGTGTTTGTATCTCTCCTGTGCTTTTTTTTATAAAACTCATCCGAAAGTAATTGCTCACTTCGGTGGAATGTGAACTCATGAGTTACTACTTCCAGTTAACCCAACATATGTGAACCTTCTCCATTGGGAACTAAATCTGCAATATGTTGTCTTTAATAAAGATGAAAGACCCTCAACAGAGAGATGAAAAGAAAAAAAAAAATCCTCAGTAACCACCTTCTTCATAACAACTCTGACAAAGTAAATTTCCTCCATAATGGCCTCATCCTCCTCAAATAATTTTTAATGACTTGAGAATCCACCAATAATTTCACTAAATATTCATTCAGACTACATCTAGAACGGAATTTATGGAGTGTTTAAACCGACCGATAGAATGCTCCTTCCCTAGTGTAGCACCAAAATAACAACAAATTTTTGCTCTCCAATGAGGTTACGATGATGGTGATAATATTATATATTTTACACTGCACTGGTCGTAAAGTGTTAAATGATACAAGCCACCTTCATGCATGCTTGTCCCCACTTAAAACGTCTCTTGACTGTCTCTGTGTTGTCAGGAACGCTATGTAGCCACCTTTGCAACAATGGGTCAATGACAAGAATAGGTTCAAATGATGGCTTTTATGATTCACAAGGTCTAGTGCAAACACAAGCTCCCTTCTAAGCATTACTAATATTTGGTGCAAGCACAATACAAGTAGGTAGAATGATGGTGAAAGATCACATGATTTGAAAATTATGCAAGGTAGTTAGTTATGCTTAAAATTAACCAGTTTGCTGTAGAGCAATGATTGTTGTAGCAAGCTCATTGCTTGTCATTAAATATCAAGGTAATGAAATCCAATGACAAGAAATGAGCCTGCAACAACACTCATTATTCTATCATAAAGTGGTTAATGGTTGTAGCTGGCTACTAATGCATCGTATATTAAGATCATATACATTTATTTCTATGGAGGATTTATAGTGATCATTGAAGATTGCATATCACCAAAATCCTACAAGGAAAATGAAACCATAATTAAATTGTAACAAAGAACGACAACTGGTCAAAGTGGTTTAAGTGTAGTAATGTGGTGTTGGATTATCACTTATCAATTCTTTATCTTGATTTCCATAAGAAACATTACTTGATGCTCCTAACAACATCCCTTTTAAACGAATGCTCACCAAGAATCTACGGCTAGTGTTTTACTTTCTAAGTCGGCATTTGATCAGTGGTGGATCTTCCTGTTGAACAAACAAGAGGTGAGGTTTTCCTTGGTCTGCATCCTTTTGGTGCCCAGTCTACATGATAAGGAGAGATTCCAAATTTGTCAAGACGGTTAGAAATACTCATTACTCCTTTAGCTTTTAGCTTTAGCTTTAGTTCTATTTAGAACTTTAGTTCAGTTTAGGCATAAATCCTACATGCAGAATCTAGGTTATATTTTTAGTTTTTTCAATAAGTGTTTAAATATGCTTTCAGTTTTTTATTGTAATAGCATCTAGTTGATCTTCTGTTTATAAATAAAGATTGAAGAGTCGTAGCTCATTTTGCATAATATTTGTGTTTATTTCTGCCTCCAACCTTCAGTATCAGAGTGTTGGAAGAAGATAAATCAATCGGAGCAAGGAAGAAGATCGTGAGAGCACAAGAGAAACCGAGTGCAAGAGAAGTCGTAGCTTCGAAGAAATTTGCAAAAAAAAATTGAATAAATTTTCACGCCCCTCTCCTGCATGAAGGCGCTAAAATATTTCGCAAACTTATAAAATAAAAATTTCTGGAAATTTTCCGTGCCCCTAAAATAGCTGTAGGCACGATAATATTTGGGGACTTCCACGCCCATATAGAGGAAGAGGGAGCCAAAATATTTGGGAATTTTCACGTGGCATCCCATTTGAGAAGTGCGATAATCTTGAGTCTCAAAAAAAATCCGCGTGAAGTTTATTTCATGGATTAGTGGATTTTTATGAAAAATTATTATAATATTGTCTTTTAAAAAGGATTCTCACGTGGTCTTGGGTTAAAAATAGATTTTTAAAACAAGTTTTTTTTATAAAAATAACTTTGTGAAATTTTGAAAAAGGTGAAGTAAAGGATTTTTTTTATTAAAAAAACTTTTTTTAAGTTTTTTTTAAAACTTTGTGAAAGCTTTTGTAAGAAGGTGAAGTGAAATCTCTTTAAAAAAATTTTATTGAAAATTAAGGAGATTTTTTTTTTTTTTAAATCCAGTGAAAGACTCTATAACGTCTATGGATTCTAGCAACAACAATCAGTCTTAGATTTCTCCTCTTACAGGGAAAAAGGACTATGATGTATGGGCCACAAGGATGGAGGTTTATCTCAAATCAGAAGATGTGTAGGAATATTCCGTGCATGGATATTCTGAACCAGTAGATGACGCAGCTTATCAATCCCTATCAAACGGAGAAAAGGATATCTTGGGGATTCACAGGAAGAAGGATGCAAATGCACTACATCACATAATGAACACTTTGGATAATGGCGTATTTCCAAATATTTCAGCTTGATTGCACGCCAAAGCAGCATGGGAAACCTTGGCGACCAGTTATCAAGGTACTGGTAAGGTACAAATAACTAAACCCCAAAACCTAAGAAGAGATTTTGATGATATGAATATGAAATAATCAGACACAATGTATTCTTTCATGACTCAAGTCATGGGGATTTGTCACCTACCCAAATTTTTGAACATTATTATTTATTTGCAAAAATACTTTATGTTAAATTTAATTACAAGTTTTGTAATTATGATCAGTTTTGATCATGGATGAATGTAATTACAGAATATTATTATTTTAATAAATTAATTAGGAGACAAACACTCAAGAGGACTATTGAATGAGTGTTCACTGACCCACTAGGAGGAATGGAAGCTGTTGGAAGGTATGGGACACATGGCAGTAGTTACATCACACCACTAACTGTTGGTTATGGGACAACTTCCCCTAAAATAGGGCATTATCCCCTAGGTGGAGGGAGTGAGCAGGCATCTCATTTAATGACCCAGTAACATTTGAAAAGGCCTAGGCAGCCTATAAAGGCAAATTTGAATTGGGCAGGCAGCCCTTAATCAATATTTCTGCAGAATATTTTCCTCTTGTAAATCAGGTGATTTCAAGAGAGATTCGAATAAAAGAGGTTAGTGGTGATTGAAAACTGAGTTTTTGCATATTATTGAAGAGAACAGAGTTGTAGGAGCAAGTCTTTTGGACTGCTACCTATTGAAGATTTAGAAAATTACTGCTACAACAAGAAGAAGTCCTAATTCCTAAAGTTTCTTCCTCCTAGTGGTTCAGCGAACAGGCTCGGGGGTCCTAAGAAAACATTTGAATGTTTTCAAGAATTTGGTTGGGTGGAACAGTCTTCCTAAGTTGTTTGTTGCCCTACAGAGTTTCTCAGGTTCTTAAAAGATTTTCTAACTTATTCTCAGTAAATAATTCCGTTCTGTTTATCTAGTATTATTCTGTTTATTTGCTTTCGAAAAGAATCTAATTCTGAAAATGTTTAAGTCTGAATGTTTAAGTTTAATGTTAAATTGATAAATCAATATCCCCATTT
This sequence comes from Larix kaempferi, assembly GCA_027924585.1. Taxonomy (NCBI): domain Eukaryota; kingdom Viridiplantae; phylum Streptophyta; class Pinopsida; order Pinales; family Pinaceae; genus Larix; species Larix kaempferi. The sequence goes on from BSBM01000377.1 coordinate 3,054,151, forward strand.
TTCCACATGTTGTTTGGCAGCATCATACTCTAGTAAAGATATGCAAATTAAAATAGATTAGAAGATAGGCAAAATTTGCCTTTGAATTCGATAGATAGATAATAATCTTATATGTATCAGTTCTATGTTCCTAAGTTAAATAATTGTAGGAGGTTCTGTATAATAATTAGTATATATAATATTTCTTAGTTATTTGACAATCAGTCAAAAAATAATTCCCATGCAATCATCCTGCATTACATTTAAATTATGTTCATGGAAGGTAGATAAATTACATACTGTATATTGTTTTAAGACTGCTAACATTGAATAAAACATTCTTTATAATAAACTGGAAAACAATAGTTTTTCACACAGACTTCATATTCATATTTTTCACTTACACACAGTTTCATTACAATTACTACACCAGTATTATATGAATAGAAAATTAAATTATAGATAGAATTATAGTTTACACAGTCTTCATGAATTTCTGCACTATACACTCACATTGCTTTCATTTTCTATGGTACTGTTGTATTATCTAGAAATTTAACAAATGATAAGAATTTATTAAACACAACTATTATCACTATGTATTTATTTCTCTCTTTTGGATCTGCTAACATTGTTTGTGATTATTGTAAATCTGAGTTTCATATCAAAAGGAAAACCCTAGCTAGATTCATATTTTCTCTTTTATTGTTTCATAACAAAACTTTACACTCTTTTCAAACCTGGGATCGAAAACGATACATTATCTTAAGTATTGTTAGGGTTATCATTCTCAACAAAACACGAATTAGGGTTTGACCCTATTCGGTTTCTTTGCAAAACATTATTGAAATCTCAGTTCAATCTTTACTCTATTTAGATTTCAAACATTGAAAAATAAGAACACATATTATCAACCTACAGTATCAAAACAAATCACACAAACTCATACGAAAATTTGACATACATTTCCATCTCAAGGTTGAAGTTTATTTATACACAGAACCCTTATCATCAACAATATCTACAAACCCTAATCTAGCTCGAAGGACATGGTAGTAACCTTCAGCATGAATTCGTTTTACACAGACTTTGAACCATTATACTTTAGCATGCAAATTTATTTCCGAGGAAAGAAGTATCATTTACATAGTGATTGAGCCCACGGCTCGTTTCAAAACTTAACCATTGGAATCGTGGATTCTCAGAATGACGGTTTTTAACATTGATTGCAAAAAAAATTAAAATCATGGTTTATCCCAAGTTTACAGCAGTTCTAAAAGAACCCAATATCACAGAACATCGACGAGTCATAGCTCCAGTCGGTTTCACAAAATTACACTTTATAGAAACCAAAAACTAGTCAAACGAAAACAAAGGTCGCAAGCATGTTTCGAGATTCCTTCAACTATCAACATCGACAGAGAAAACGACGAGCCTTGACAAGCTTGATACTCATCCTTTGAACAACTTCAACCACCATCCAAGAGAACTATGAGGGTAATGGAAGACCCGAGGCTTACTGGTGTTGAGGCACGCTAACACCCTTGCCAAAATGTTACTCTTTTGTTTCCTTAAAACCCTGCAACTGACAAGTGATAGTTTTGAAGTTAGATACCTGTTATCTTTTAAATCGAAAAATGAATGTGTAGCAAAAGAAAAACCCTTTACTTAGAAGGATGCTTACCTCTTTAACTTGACGAGAATGTTGCCACGATGACACCAGGAAGCTGTATCGATTGATAGTTCTGCATTCCTTCCATTCTCCTCTCAAAACCTAAACCAGAACTACAGACCCTCGAACCAGAAGTTTATTCCCTTACAAACTATGTTATCAACACAAGAAGAAACCCTGTAACTTCAAGTCATATAGAAGGTCTTGGGGTCAAAACCCTTCATTTAACTTCTACCAATTTGTTTGGCAGCCTACCGGCCATCCCCTACCGAAACTATAGCACAATGAACTGCGTTTCCAAGTAATTAAACCAAAACAGCGATGACAGTAGGGTTACCAATCCAACGGTCCTGGTTCATCACCATCGACGGTTTTTACATTGCCAACGATGCTAACCTTGGTTTTAACAACAATGAAATTTATTACCATCTTTTCATTGCAGGTTGACGTTGCCACTATGGCAAGTGTTTAAGCCAGCATCAACCCTTTGCAAAGGCGTAACACCTTATGCATTAAACATGCATGGAGATATTACTATCTACGTGGATCACTGGGAATGCAAAATCGACATAGATGCAGTACCAAACCTTTATTGCAGGATCCTTACGTGATCCTTACCGTAGCTCGAAGACCGACGCCAGCTTGTTAAACCAACAACCTGTCAAGATCAACATTTATTGCTTGTCAACCTTTCCATCGTAGCTTAAAACCTTTTCTTATTTCATGTTATTTCAATCGTCATAGCATTACTAATGTTTATATAAGGATTCGTAATAATATATTGCACCTTATTGCCATCGAAATCCAACATATTACAATGTTGGTAATAGATTTCAACGAATGTTATAGTTTGAATATAATTCCTTGGTTGGTATGTTAATATAATAGTTACACCATATGTTTTAAAATTGATATCAAACCGAGAATTGATATAGTTGTACCACTATATTCATAAGACCTAGATTTCATTACAATATAGAATGGAAAATTATTAGTTCAAGTCTGTTTGTACCTTAGTCAACCTATGGTTTACTTTTGCTTATATATTTTTAATAACCAAAGTCTAGTCTTTGGGGAAGACTACAATTGCTTATGTAAGACCTAAATAATTATAGTAATGAATAGGAATTGTAAAACGTAAGTCTTATATATTTAATCAATAGTGTCGTATAAATCTCACAAATATATATATGCTACCATATAAAGTTTGGTAATCAGGAAGAATAAAGTTCTCAAATCTCCTATCTACTTCATTCATGGTGACAACAAGACAGCTAGTACGATGGTAATGACAGAACCAGATAGTACAATGACAATGACATAATCCAACTAGTACAAAGACGACTACAATGATGAGGCTGTTAGCTAGACGTTTGATTCAACAATTAAAATAGATTGATTTTAACTCAGATACAAGACGTACTGTGGAAAGCAGAAATGTAAGCATGTGGTTCGTACCTGTATGTTCTTATAATTGCCACAGTCTCTAAAATATTCTATTTTTATTTTTAATTGACGATTTTGAACTCTTACGAAATGGAATTTTATTGCAATCATGAAACGGATTACTTGTCGTCTGCACATAGAACAGGTTCAATGTTTTAGCATACAGCTAAGTAAGCTTCGGGGTCCCTCATAGGACTCCCTTAGACAACAAAGAAGCAAACTGTCAGTATCATTTCAAAAAAAACATCAAATCACATTTTAACCGGATATTTCATTATTACATCGAGCATACTTATCATTGCATTTAAAAATGTCGCATCAAAGTCTGTCATATTCGTGCATTTAACTATCATAATCATAGTTGTTATGAATGCGATTAAGTTGTCATTGTCGTTTTAGTTATAACAGAATTTTAATTATGTTAAGTACAACAGTTGTTTGGTTAGCATTGTTACATCTAGCAGATTGTTATTTTCCGCAATTATAAATTATCATAAATTTAGCTATTTATTGCTAATTACAAAAATTTTAAAATTTTTCGGAAATATGGGATGTTACATGTGGTATCAAAGCACAGATTCAAACTCTAGGCCTAAATGAGGTCCAAACACGCAGTAGAAATTTTTATATACAGCAGAAAATTATACTATCTTGAAAATTTTATTATGATGTTATCTTCAAAAATTATTTTCAGTTACAGGTATGGAGAAATCAACTGAACATTTAAGTGACAGATTTCAACCTAACAGTCACAGTTCAGGATAGCACTATGTAGAGGAAGGTCACGGGGAAATAAATAACATTTCCTTTCAAGATTTAAAAGCAGAAATCAGATCTGTGAAACTATATAATGAAAGGATTCTGCAAGCACAAGAACAACTGAATCAAGTGTTGTTTGAACATAGCCAAATAGAGGAACAAGAGAAAAATGATGAGGATATTTCCAAAGTTGAGGACATGACTCATGCTGATAAAAATCAGAACATCAAAATCAGTGAAGTAAAAGATAGCTCAACCTCATCTGGAGATGCTATTGCAAAACGCAAAAAGAAACGTAATTACACCAGTGACAGCAGTGAAGAAGATTCCAAACCAAGAAGGAAAAATAAAAAAGAATATGAGCAGATTTCTGGAGAATTCAAGAAGATAAGACCTCCAACATTCAATGGAGAAACTGAGAAAGGAGAGACAGCTGAAGCTTGGCTGTCAGGGATGAAGAAATACTTCCATATCTACAACTATTCAAAGTTCTTAAAAGCAAAAATGGCTATATATAACTTAACTGGGAAAGCGGATATCTGGTGGTAGGATGTCAAAAGGGTAAAGGGCATCAAGGATAAAGATGTAAGCTGGAGTGCTTTCAAATGATATTTCAAAAAGAAGTATCTATCTGAACAATACTACGAAGAAAAATCTAAATAGTTCTACGATTTGAAGTTGGGAGGTATGAACATGAAGGAATTAAACAGTAAGTTCCTGAACTTATTAAGATATGTACCCTACTTCATAGAAGAAAAACCAAAAATTCAAAGGTACTTAAGCTGTTTACCTTTTAGCATTAAAGACAAAATTGAGTATGACAGTCCTAAAACATTAGAGGAGGCTATGAGGAAGGCAGTTTTCTGTTATGATACAAATCGGAAGAGAGAGGGTATGTCTAATTGGAAAAATCATAAGCCCAACAATTTTGAATAGAAGAAGAAAAATTTCAGATTCAGTGGGAATTCCAGATTCCAAAGGAAGAATTTTCAGAATCGAAATTCCCAAGGGAATAATTCCAGAAATAATTCACAGCAGAATTCTACAGCACCCAGAAATGCACCTAATACTTCCAATACCAGTGAGCCAAAGATACATATTAAATGTTTTGAATGTCAAGGCCCCCATTACGCATCAGAATGTCCCTTAAGGAAGCGGAAGACAAAAAACATCAACTCTATACAGGCTGAACCTATTGTTGGAGACGTAGCAAGGGAGATGCCAAGAATTAACGCAACACTTGACAACAGGCAAGTAGATCATCAAATCTCCATGGTAGAGATTGAAGGTATGATACATGACCATCCTGTTACTGTTTTAATTGACCCAGGTGCTAGTTTAAGTTATATATCACCAGATGTTGTAGAAAGCCTTAAACTGAAAACTGAAAAGTTTAATAAATCATGGCTAGTTAGACTAGCAACTGGAACAAAGAGGAAAGTTTCATATTTTATAGAGAACTGTGTTTTATCCATGAACCATTTGCAAACACAAATCAAGCTGAATATTTTACCTTTAGGTTTGTATGATATTATAGTTGGGATGGACTGGTTGGAAGCCCATCATGTCATCCTAGACTGTTATGGAAAAAGTTTTACATGCTTAAATGATGAAGGGAAAACTGTATAAATAAAAGGCATTCCAAGGAAGGTAACCCTTAGACAAATTTCAGCCATGCAAGTTAAGAGGGTAGTTAGGAAGGGATGCCAAATGTTTGCAGCAAACATGATAAATGATGAGATTATGGATAAAGAGGACAAACTGAAATTAGAGGACATACCTGTCCTAAAGGATTTTAAAGATGTATTTCCTGAGGAAATTCCAGGATTACCACCCAAAAGAGATTTAGATTTTACTATAGAGCTAATACCAGGAGCAGTACCAAATTCAAAAGCTCCGTACAGAATGAATATATTGGAATTAAACGAATTAAAATCTCAGTTGAAGGAACTTATCGACAAGAAGTATATTAGACCCAGTGTGTCTCCTTGGGGAGCACCTGTCATCTTCGTTAAGAAGAAAGATGGAACATTGAGACTGTGCATAGATTATCGCCAGCTTAATAAGATGACGATCAAAAATAGATACCCGTTTCCCCGCATAGATGATCTATTTGATCAGCTGCATGGAGCAACAGTATTTTCAAAGATTGATCTAAGATCAGGGTATCATCAAGTAAGGGTTAAAGACGAAGATATTTTCAAGACAGCTTTCCGAACTCGGTATGGAAATTACGAGTTCGTAGTCATGCCATTTGGATTGACTAATGCCCCAGCTGTATTTATGTGTTTGATGAATAATATTTTGCATAAGTACTTAGACAACTTTGTTTTTCATATATCATCTTTAAAGAAATATGTGAATGATACAACTCATGTTGTAAACTGGAATGATGTACAGGTGGGACAAGACGGAGATTTTTCGGTAGAACCGGATTGTATCCTCGGAAGGAGGGAAACTATTCTCCGGAATCGTAGCATTGGGCAAGTGAAGGTGCAATGGAAGCACCTTAGCCCAGAAGAGGCAACCTGGGAGTTGGAGAGTAGTATGCGGGCAACATACCCAACTCTATTTCAGGAACACTCAAGGAGTGACTAGCCAACATCGAGGACGATGTTGAAACTTAAGGGGGGTGTATGTCACCTACCCAAATTTCTGAACATTATTATTTATTTGCAAAAATACTTTATGTTAAATTTAACTACAAGTTTTGTAATTATGATCAGTTTTGATCATGGATGAATGTAATTACAAAATATTATTATTTAAATAAATTAATTAGGAGACAAACACTCAAGAGGACTGTTGAATGAGTGTTCACTGACCCACTAGGAGGAATGGAAGCTATTGGAAGGTATCGGACACATGGCAGCAGTTACATCACACCACTAACTGTTGGTTATGGGACAACTTTCCCTAAAATAGGGCATTATCCCCCAGGTGGAGGGAGTGAGCAGGCATCTCATTTAATGCCCCAGTAACATTTGAAAAGGCCTAGGCATCCTATAAAGGCAAATTCGAATTGGGCAGGCAGCCCTTAATCAATATTTCTGCAGAATATTTTCCTCTTGTAAATCAGGTTATTTCAAGAGAGATTCGAATAAGGGAGGTTAGTGGTGATTGAAAACTGAGTTTTTTCATATTATTGAAGAGAACAGAGTTGTAGGAGCAAGTCTTTTGGACTACTACCTATTGAAGATTTACAAGATTACTGCTACAACAAGAAGAAGTCCTAATTCCTGAAGTTTCTTCCTCCTGGTGGTTCAGCGAACAGGCTCGGGGGTCCTAAGACAGCATTTGAATGTTTTCAGGAATTTGGTTGGGTGGAATAGTCTTCCTGAGTTGTTTGTTGCCCTACAGAGTTTCTCAGGTTCTTAAAAGATTTTCTAACTTATTCTCAGTAAATAATTCTGTTCTGTTTATCTAGTATTATTCTATTTATTTGCTTTCGAAAAGAATCTAATTCTTGAAATGTTTAAGTTTAATGTTAAATTGATAAATCAATATCCCCATTTTTCCACATGCTGTTTGGCAGCATCGTACTCTAGTAGAGATATGCAAATTAAAATAGATTAGAAGATAGGAAAAATTTGCCTTTGAATTCGATAGATAGATAATAATCTTATATGTATCAGTTCTATGTTCCTAAGTTAAATAATTGTAGGAGGTTCTGTATAATAATTAGTATATATAATATTTCTCAGTTATATGAAAATCAGTCAATAAATAATTCCTGTGCAATCATCCTGCATTACATTTAAATTATGTTCATGAAAGGTAGATAAATTACATACTGTATATTGTTTTAAGACTGCTAACATTGAATAAAACATTTTTTATAATAAGCTGGAAAACAATAGTTTTTCACACAGACTTCATATTCATATTTTTCACTCACACATAGTTTCATTACAATTACTACGCCAGTATTATATGAATAGAAAATTAAATTATAGTTTACACAGTCTTCACGAATTTCTGCACTATACGCTCACATTGCTTTCATTTTCTATGGTAATGTTGTATTATCTAGAAATTTAACAAATGATAAGAATTTACTAAACACAACTATTATCACTATGTATTTATTTCTCTCTTTTGGATCTGCTAACATTGTTTGTGATTATTGTAAATCTGAGTTTCGTATCAAAAGGAAAACCCTAGCTAGATTTATATTTTCTCTTTTATTGTTTCATAACAAAACTTTACACTCTTTTCAAACCTGGGATCGAAAACGATACATTATCTTAAGTATTGTTGGGGTTATCATTCTCAACAAAACATGAATTAGGGTTTGACCCTATTCGGTTTCTTTGCAAAACATTATTGAAATCTCAGTTCAATCTTTACTCTATTTAGATTTCAAACATTGAAAAATAAGAACACATATTATCAACCTACAGTATCAAGACAAATCACATAGACTCATACGAAAAGTTAACATACCTTTCCATCTCAAGGTTGAAGTTTATTTATACACAGAACCCTTATCATTAACGATATCTACAAACCCTAATCTAGCTCGAAGGACATGGTAGTAACCTTCAGCATGAAGTCATTTTACATAGACTTTGAACCATTATACTTTAGCATGCAAATTTATTTCCGAGGAAAGAAGTATCATTTACATAGTGATTGAGCCCACGGCTCGTTTCAAAACTTAACCATTGGAATCGTGGATTCTCAGAATGAAGGTTTTTAACATTGATTGCAAACAAAATTAAAATCAGGGTTTATCCCAAGTTTACAGCAATTCTAAAAGAACCCAATATCACAGAACATCGACGAGTCATAGCTCCAGTCAGTTTCACAAAATTACACTTTATAGAAACCAAAAACTAGTCAAACGAAAACAAAGGTTGCAAGCATGTTTCGAGATTCCTTCAACTATCAACATCGACAGAGAAAACGACGAGCCTTGAAAATCTTTATACTCATCCTTTGAACAAATTCAACCACCGTCCAAGAGAACTATGAGGGTAATGGAATACCTGAGGCTTACCGGTGTTGAGGCACGCTAACACCCTTGCCAAAACGTTACTCTTTTGTTTCCTTAAAACCCTACAACTGACAAGCGATAGTTTTGAAGTTAGATACCTGTTTTGAAGTTAGATACTCATCCTTTGAACAACTTCAACCCCCGTCCAAGAGAACTATGAGGGTAATGGAAAACCCAAGGCTTACCGGTGTTAAGGCACGCTAACACCCTTGCCAAAACGTTACTCTTTTGTTTCCTTAAAATACTGCAACTGACAAGCGATAGTTTTGAAGTTAGAGACCTGTTATCTTTTAAATTGAAAAATGAATGTGCAGCAAAAGAAAAACCCTTTACTCAGAAGGATGCTTACCTCTTTAACTTGATGAGAACGTTTCCACAACGACACCAGGAAGCTGTATCGATTGATAGTTCTACATTCCTTCCATTCTCCTCTCAAAACCTAAACCAGAACTATAGACCCTCGAACCAGAAGTTTATTCCCTTACAAACTACGTTATCAACACAGTAAGAAACCCTACAACTTCAAGTCGTATAGAAGGTCTTGGGGTCGAAACCCTTCATTTAACTTCTACCAATTTTTTTGGCAGGTTGTCGGCCATCCCCTACCAAAACAATAGCACAATGAACTGTGTTTCCAAGTAATTAAACCAAAACAGCGATGACAGTAGGGTTACCAATCCAACGGTCCTGGTTCATCACCATCGACGGTCTTTACATTGCCAACGATGCTAACCTTGGTTTTAACAACAATGACATTTATTACCATCTTTTCATTGCAGGTTTACATTGCCACTATGGCAAGTGTTTAAGCCAGCATCAACCCTTTGCTAAGGCATAACACCTTATGCATTAAACATGCATGGAGATATTACTATCTACGTGGATCACTGGGAATGCAAAATCGACATAGATGCAGTACCAAACCGTTATTGCAGGATCCTTATGTGATCCTTACCGTAGCTCGAAGACCAACGCCAGCTTGTTAAACCAGCAACCTGTCAAGATTGACATTTATTGCTTGTCAGCCTTTCCATCATAACTTAAAAACTTTGCTTATTTCATGTTATTTCAATTGTCATAGCATTACTAATGTTTATATAAGGATTCGTAATAATATATTGCACCTTATTGCCATCGAAATCCAACATATTACAATGTTGGTAATAGATTTCAACGAATGTTATAGTTTGAATATAATTCCTTGGTTAGTATGTTAATATAATAGTTACACCATATGTTTTAAAATTGATATCAAACCGAGAATTGATATAGTTGTACCACTATATTCATAAGACCTAGATTTCATTACAATATAGAATGGAAAATTATTAGTTCAAGTCTGTTTGTACCTTAGTCAACCTATGGTTTACTTTTGCTTATATATTTTTAATAACCAAAGTCTAGTCTTTGGGGAAGACCACAATTGCTTATGTAAGACCTAAATAATTATAGTGATGAATAGGAATTGTAAAACGTAAGTCTTATATATTTAATCAATAGTGTCGTATAAATCTCATAAATATATATATGCTACCATATAAAGTTTGGTAATCAGGAACAATAAAGTTCTCAAATCTCCTATCTACTTCATTCATGGTGACAACAAGGCAACTAGTACGATGGTAACGACAGAACCAGATAGTACAATGACAATGACAGAATCCAGCTAGTACAAAGATGACTACAGTGATGAGGCTGTTAGCTAGACGTTTGATTCAACAATTAAAATAGATTATTTTTAACTCAAATACAAGACGTACTGTGGAAAGCAGAAATGTAAGCATGTGGTTCATACCTGTATGTTCTTATAATTGCCACAGTCTCTAAAATATTCTATTTTTATTTTTAATTGACGATTTTGAACTCTTACGAACTGGAATTTTATTACAATCATGAAATGGCTTACCTGTCGTCTGCACATAGAACAGGTTCAATGTTTTAGCGTACAGCTAAGTAAGCTTAGGGGTCCCTCATAGGACTCCCTTGGACAACAAAGAAGCAAACTGTCAGTATCATTTCAGAAAAAGCATCAAATCACATTTTAACCGAACATTTCATTATTACATCGAGCATACTTATCATTGCATTTAAAAATGTCACATCAAAGTCTGACTTATTCGTGCATTTAACTATCATAATCATAGTTGTTATGAATGCGATTAAGTTGTCATTGTCGTTTTAGTTATAACAGAATTTTAATTATGTTAAGTACAACAGTTGTTTGGTTAGCATTGTTACATCTAGCAAATTGTTATTTTCCACAATTATAAATTATCATAAATTTAGCTATTTATTGTTAATTACAAAAATTTTAAAATTTTACGAAAATATGGGATGTTACAGGATTGTTAATCAGATGAATACCTACGGTGAAAATATTGAATACCAAAGGGTGGTTGAAAGGGTTCTGAGATCCCTACCCAAGAAATTTGATCTAAAAGTTGCAGCAATTGAAGAATCAAAGGATCTGAACACTCTTTCTATAGACGAGTTGACCGGATCGCTACTATCATATGAATATAGAATCAACAGGAATGAAGAGTCCTCTCTGGAGAATTCTTTCAAAGCACAAGTCTCATTCTCAAAAGGCAGAGGAAGAGGCAGATGCAGAGGAGGATCAAGAGGAAGAGGAAGAGGTGACCGAAGTAATGGAAAGGAAGATCAAGATATCGATCATAACCATGAAGGCGGGAACTGCAACAAAAAGAGGCCAGATAAATCAAATGTTAAGTGTTATTATTGCAATAAATTTTCCCATTATGCTAATGAATTGTAATGTCCCCAATTTGAAATTTTACCCAATTTTCGAAACTTGGACTAGTGAAACTCCAAACTGTCCCAAATGATCCCAAATGGTTTCGAATTATGTCCAGAGTGGATTGATGTGTATTAGGACACACTAATTCAGTTATTATATTCTTGGACACTTTCTAAATACTTCAGCAACTTGAATTTACAATTAGAGAATGACGGGCAAAATTACTAGGAAAATCGATGTTGAAACCCCCAAGGGTAGGTGGCTCCAAAAGACTCAAAAGTATTTCAAATTGGGTCTGAGAGTGTTTGAAAGGTATTAGGACATAAAAATTATTATAATGGGTTCTTATACACTATCAAAATACATATGAAACATTCATTTAAGTTCAGGAGAGAATAGGGAATTTTCTAGTAAATTCGAGGTTCAAATCCCCAAGGGTAGAGGTCACTAATGGCTTCCCAAATGCAGTACGAACCTCCAAATTTTCAAAACAGAGACATGGATTAGTTATATGAATTCAATGGGAACCCAAATTCATCATTAATCGGTTCCTAAAGGTGGCTTCAACTCGCATAAATCAGATATTTGTAAACATGTCTTAACATAGGGGGAAATGAGAGAAAAACGCTATAACTTGCTATGAAATTTATGAGAAATGTTATAAGGAATTGCATAAGGTGTAAGGAAATTCTTCAGTATATTAATTTCTCTCCAAACAACAATAAAACCATAGAGATATTGATGTATACAACCTACCACATTAGCCAGATGTATGCAACCAGTGGATATTGATCGCTCACGGCCTTGGGGATTCTTTGATGGGGCTTGTCAGAATGATCTTTGTGGGGGAGGGACTCTACTTTACTTGTCTCCTGGTCATTTCTTTGTGATTTCATTTGGTTTTGGGAGGGGGACCAACAACTGGGCATAGATTCTCAGCCTAAAATTACTTATCTCTTTTGCTTTGGAACGTATTGTCAGGAATTTTACTATGTTTGGGGACTCTTTGAATGTGATCAAGTGGGTTTCTGGATCTTTTCAGTGTAACAATCGGCAGATAGTTGTTGTCTTGGAACAAATTCAGAATGTCTCTCACACCTTTGAAACTTTTAATTGCAGGCATATTTTCCATGAAAACAACACAGAGGCGGACAAGGCCTCGAAAGAAGGGTTGCTGCTGGGAGTTGGGGTTTGGAAAGTTATAGAATATGAGGATGGGTGGGTAGGGATTTTTTCCACCGACCGTTCATAGAATGATGATAAGATAGTATATTACATGAAAAGAACAATATGATGCAATGTCTCAGTTTTTTGGTAGTATACAGTTATTTATAACCTATAGTTATGTATAGGAAGGAATTATACTTTTGTAAAAGATATTTAAGTTTTGAACTCAGTGATCAAGTCTACTTTTGTAACAGATGTTAATGCTCACGTGGTGAGAACATCATAGTTTTTAAAAGACAGATGCAGGAATTTTATTATAAAAGCTCTATTCCACTCTTTAAGAGTGAAGATGATCAATGTAATTTCGTACTCTTAAGGATGAAATGAAATTGCGCTTTTTTTTTCAGGAAAAAAAAACCATAGAGATTTACTGATACAATTCGATACCAAACAACTTCAAGCTCTCTCAACAAGATATATGGGAAAATGGCACCATTCAAACACAGTTTGGCATTTTTACATGGTTTTACTTGGAGTTTCGATATGAGATATATTTGAGCATAAAATACAGAGTGTGTAAATCATATTACAAATAAATGGGGCCCCTTGGACTCCCCCAAAGATATCATCTCTCCATGTTCGCCCTTCCTCCAAGAGAAAGAATATATAGAGAAAATTGGAAGAGATGTGGGAACAAGTTGAAGAAGAAAATATCACGACCAGCCTTGTAGATTCAACCTGCAACAAATGACTCCATTGTAGCTCCAAATTAAATTTCTTAATGGCCTCTCCAATTTCCAATTAGGATGGGAATCTTGCACCCTCGAAATTGGTACTAAGGCAAGTAGAGTAAACACTCCACTAGGATGGACAAGCTATGCTCTCCAATTTGCAAAATGAGAAATGATAAAAATATAGTCTCCTTATTTCTTCTTGTCTTATATTAACCTCCCAAGGCCTCCTTATCTCAAATTCCATCCAAGAGACTCATCCCAACTTGGCTTAGGGATAGATTCCCGTGAATGCCACTTGTCCAACTTTTCCTAGCTCTCATCTTCCATCAATTCGAATGGGGGAAACATGGCTGCCATATCTCCCCTTGTGCTCCCTCTTGGTGGCTATTTTTATCCCTGACATGTCATATATTCCATATGTCAGCAATCAGGTCTGAACTTTGTCATAAGTGTCATAGAATCTTCTTCATTGTTGTCATAGGAGTTAAGGAATCTAGCTCCAAGTGTCACAATTCTTTTAAGATGCCTCTTCCTCTTCCATGGGAGTTAATCTTCCACTCCAATTAGACCTTACATGATTCATGCCATGAATAATACCTCTTAAACTCCCCCAAGTATGTTACCCTTCATCTTGAACTCGAATTGGTGAGAGAATCATGCCAAGTGTAGTGGGGAATCTTGCCACATGTGGCTCCCACAACCTCTTATGTATCCTCATGATCCAATGCCACCTTATTTTATCTTTATTATTATTTAATTGACCCCTTTAATGTGAATTTTTAAGTCTAAGTTCATTTTGGGTCTTGTATATCCTTTACTCCAACTTTTAATGCTTCCACCCCCAACCTAGGGAACTAGTAATTTTCCTCCATGATAGTTCATTTGGATGGTAACATTACAAACTTTGAATTGGGAACTTTCTCTTAATGTGACCCACCTTGTCCATTTGTATCTAATTTTACATTATTACTAACTTGGATATCATGCTTGGCAATTATTTGACCCTTAGCATCAATTTGACAAACTATCATGAATATGGCCAAGGGGCTTAGGCCATTGTGACCTAATGAAAATTTTGGGGACATGAAAAATCCTGCCCTCCCAATATTGCTTGTCCTCAATCAATTTAAAACATGTATGTTGAAGAACCTGATTTCTTTCCAAAACTTCCCTTCTAAAACTCTAAGTAGTGGCACTCATGCACTACAATTGTGTGTTTCCAAAAGCAAGGAGATGCGGTTTTTATTTTTCATATTGATATCCCCTGTGTCATCACCACTAAACACCAAAATATTAATTAAATCCATCAAAACAAATTTTGCACAATTAATCTATACCTCTTTCATATTTTGGAAACCCTTTCTACTACCACTGTATAATTCTTTGAAGTTGCCACTAAGTTGCCCAACTTTGAGTCTTCGAGATTCCATGAATATTTTAGAGAGGAACCACCATGCTTGCTACTGCACTACTCTGATTACAATCACCTTATTAATTGGGGACCCAATCTCCCATACTACTTGTTCCACAAAAAATTGAAACCAATGAGACTAAAATTTATCTGAGGGTCCCATTGCTTGTATTGCACTCCAACAATTAGGAGTGCTCTCCAACCCATACCATCAGACAAGAGAATTCTTGGATCCCATTTCCTTGTATAAATTATTCCAAACATCACAATTACAAAATATAGATCATCAAACTACATAACAACATAATAAACATTTACATCAAGGAGGTGCCTCATCAAAGAATCATGAAAGTGCATATACCTCCAAGTAAGTAAACCACCATTTTCCAAGTGCATACTAGAATCAAGTGACCAATCAAATCTGCTCCAATGACACAGGTGAGGATCCCATGACCTATAATGCTGTTCCAAAAGGATGTAAGATGCATCAAAATAATCAGCCATGTGTTCTTTCATCCAAGAAGTGAATGAATAATCTCCATTAAAATCTGAACCAAGTAGGAAGCAAAGAAAACAATGAGCCTTCAAGGGGCTTACAGAAGTACCATTTGTGCATCCATGAATATGTGTATCATCAAGAAATAAAAAAGGATGATGTTTCCAATAATAATTTTCTCCAATTATATATCTCTTCACCCAAGTATTGGATGAATTTCCTCCAACATCAATTGAACTAAGTAAGGAGCAAGGAAAATCACGAGTCTTCAAGTGACTCAAGTGAACATCATAAGTGCATCCATGTATATGTGCATCATCAAGAAATAACAAAGGATGTTGCTGCCAATAATGATTTTCTCCAATAATATATCTCCTCACCTAAGTATTGTATGAAGTTCCTCCAACATCAATTGAGCTAAGCAAGGAGCAAGGAAAATCATGAGTTTTCAAGTGACTCAGGTGAACATCATAGGTGCATCCATGTATATGTGCATGATCAAGAAATAACAAAAGGATGTTGTTGACATTATAAGTAAGGAAGTGCTCTAATTATTTCATCATCTAAAGAAGAGATAGGAGTTTCATACTCCTCATGTGGCACCATCTAAAAGAAACTTTTCACCCATACCTCACTAGGATGAATGCTGCAAAATATGGAAGTGTAGGATGTAGGAGAATGAAAAAAATCACCCAAATAATCAAAATATTCAAAAGTGTCATCATGTGAAGTCTCCATAAGGGTAGGATCATGCACCTCCCTCAAAAGTGCAAAACGTTCCTCATAGGTTGGTTCCAAGGTAGTGGAATCATACACTTCTTCAAAAATTGTGTAACCATTTCTAAGAGGCAACTCAAGTTCCTTTTCCACCACAACAAGTGCTTGGTTCTCATCAAGCTCATATTCAAACACATCAAGCAGCTTCAAGTTTCCATCTTTCTCATGATCCATCATGTCATGAGAATCCTCCAAACAATCTACCATTTGACAATCTGAAACATAGGAGGTAGAACAAGTATCTTGCAACCTATGAAGAAGTTGCTCATTTTTCATTTTGAGCTTATGAACATCCTCATTATTCTTCAAGTATGCTCCATGTAACCATTCATTAAGCTCAACCAAATTTTTTCTATAAAAAAGAAAAAACATGACATTACCTTCGATGTTGCACATTGCTCTTTGAATCTTCTCCATGTCTTCAAGGAAGGATGGATCCTTCAATGAAGAAACTCTCCAACAACAATTTGACACCAATGCTTGAGTGTCATGGAGTGTGATAAGGGTCTCTTAGATATTCTTTTCATTCATCATTAATGACCCTTAAAGAAAAGGAGGCTCTTATAGAGGGAATTACTCTTATGTTTTCTTTCTACTTGGACCAACTTCATTAAGCTCAAGTGGTGATGGGGAAGTTTATCTTGGTTCTTCTTCAACTACTACAAGGCCTTCATTTTCTTGTCTTGCGGCAACACTTTCAAAAGTGATCTCTATGTCACCAACATAGAGGTGTGAGCACCTATTAGTAGGTACTCCTTCATAGTTCAACCATCCATTAGTAAATGATCTTTGATTCATGTCCAAAGTAGAGTGTGTCTTGGAATGTAACTCTTCTTCATGCTCATGTTATGTTTCTTCATATTTTTTAGAGTCACTTGGGAGTGACTTTCGACCCTCTTCATCTAATGCTTCTTTTGCTTTACATATTTCAGAACTATGTGGCTCATGGGTCTCCTCCTTTTCACTCAAAAATATATGATTTTCTCTCCAAGGTATTTTGCAAGAAGGGCATAGACCTTTCTTCACTAACTCCACGTCTTCATTTTTGGGCCTATTTTCAAACACCCAATCAGCAAATTCTTCAAAAGGAATGGCCTTTTTTGTATCTCCCTTATACAAATCAAGATATGCCCGATATTGTTGGGGCAAGGTTTTACATGTTGATCTCAATCTTTGTAATGAATTCATAGAATTATCCTTTGGTAGTGTGACACACTCATATTCATCATACTCAAAGTCATAATAATAACCCTCATTCCTTATGAAATAGCAAGATGTGTTGCATGATGGCACCTCTTCCTCATATCATTCACAATCTTCTTCATATTGCTCATAAGTATTGTACTCATAGGAGTCATCATAATAGTAATACATGGCTGCAAATTATTCTTCAATGGATGATATTCTTGAACAGGTTCAAGGACCATGCTCTGATAGCACTATAATGTCCCCAATTTGGCCAATTTTCGAACCTTGGACTAGTGAAACTCCAAACTATCCCAAATTATCCCAAATGGTTTTGAATTATGTACAGAGTGGATTGAGGTGTATTATGACACACTAATGCATCTATTATATTCTTGGAAACTTTATAAATACTTCAGTGACTTGCATTTACAATTAGAGAATGACAGGAAAAATTACTAGGAAAATCGATTTTGAAACCCCCAAGGGTAGATGGCTCCAAAAGAATCATAAGGATTTCAAATAGGCTTTGAGAGTGTTTGAAAGGTATTAGGACATAAAAATTATCCTAATGGGTTCTTAAACACTATCAAAATACTTCTGAAACATTCATTTAAGTTCAGGAGAAAATAGGGAAATTTGCTAGTAAATTTGAGGTTCAAATCCCCAAGGGTAGAGGTCACTAATGGCTTCCCAAATGCAGTACGAACCTCCAAAATTTCATAAAAGAGACATGTACTAGTTATATGACTTAAATGGGAACCAAAATTCATCATTAATTAGTTCCTAAATGTGTCTTAAACTCCCATAAATCAGATATTTGTAAACATGTCTTAACATAGGGGGGAATGAGAGAAAAACGCTATAACTTGCTATGAAATTTGTGAGAAATGTTACAAGGACTTGCATAAGGTGTATGAAAATTATTCAATATATTAATGTCTCTCCAAACATCAATAAAACCATATATATTTACTGATACAAGTCGATACCAAACAACTTCAAGCTCTCTCAACAAGATATATGGGAAAATGGCACCATTCATACATAGTTTGGCATTTTTACATGGTTTTACTTGGAGTTTCGATCTGAGATATATATGAGCATCAAATACAAAGTGTGGAAATAATATTACAAATAAATGGGGCCCCTTTTACTCCCCCAAATAGATCAACATCTCTCCATGTGCGCCCTTCCTCCAAGAGCAAGAATATAGAGAGAAAATTGGAAGAGATGTGGGAACAAGTTGAAGAAGAAAATATCATGAACATACCTGCAGCTTAAACCTGCAAAAAATGAATCCATTGCAGCTCCAAATGAAAGGTCTGAATGGCCTCTCCAATTTCCAATTAATATTGGAATCTTGCACCCTCGAAATTGGTACTAAGGCAAGTAGAGTAAACACTCCACAAGCATGGACAAGCTATGTTCTCCAATTTGCAAAATGAGAAATGATCAAAATCTAGTATCCTTATTTATTCTTGTCTTTTATTAACCTCCCAAGGCCTTCTTATCTCTAATTCCATCCAAGAAACTCATCCCAACTTGGGTTAGGGAGAGATTCCCATGAATGCCACTTGTCCAACTTTTCCTAGCTCTCCTCTTCCATCAATTCGAATGGGGGAAAATTAGCTTCCATATCTTCCCTTTTGCACCCTCTTGGAGGCTAAACTTAGCCCTAACATGTCATGTATGTCATATGTCAGCAATCAGGTCTGAACTTTGTCATAAGTGTCATAAAATTTTCATCATTGTTGTCATATGAGTTAAGGAATCTAGCTCCAAGTGTCACAATTCTTTGGAGATGTCTATTCCTCTTCCATGGGAGTTAGTATTCCACTCCAATTCGACCTTACATGATTCATGCCATGAATAATACCTATTAGACTCCCCCAAGTATGTTACCATTCATCTTGAACTCGAATTGGTGAGAGAATCATGCCAAGTGTAGTGGGGAATCTTGTCACATTTGGGTCCCACAAACTCTTATGTATCCTCATGATCCAATGCCACCTTATTTTCTTTTTATTATTACTTAATTGACCCCTTTAATGTGAATTTGTAAGTATAAGGTCATTTTGGGTCTTGTAGCTCCTTTACTCCAACTTTTAATGCTTCCACCCCCAACCTAGGGAACTAGTAATTTTCCTCCATGATAGTTCATTTGGATGGGAACATTACAAAATTTGAATTGGAAATTTTCTCTTAATGTGACCCACCTTGACCATTTGTATCTAATTTTACATTGTTACTAGCTTGGACATCATACTTGGCAATTATTTGACCCTTAGCATCAATTTGACAAACTATCATGAATATGGCCAAGGGGCTTAGGCCATTGTGACCTAATGAAAATTTTGGGGACATGACAAATCCTCCCCTTCCAATATTTCTTATCCTCAAGTAATTTCAAACATGGATGTTGAAGAACCTTCTTTCTTTCCAAAACTTCCCTTCTAAAACTCTAAGTAGTGGCACTCATGCACTACAATTGTGTGTTTCCAAAAGCAAGGAGATGCATGTTTTCTTTTTCATATTGATATCCCCTGTGACATCACCACTGAACACCAAAATATTAATTAAATCCATAAAAACAAGTTTTGCACAATTACTCTTTACCTCTTTCATATTTTGGAAACCCTTTCTGATACCACTATATAATTCTTTAAAGTTTCCACTGAGTTTCCCAACTTTGAGTCTTCGAGATTCCATGAAGATTTTTTAGAGGAACCACCATGCTTGTTGCTACACTACTCTGATTACAATCACCTTACTAAGTGGGGACCCAATCTCCCATACTACTTGTTTCCCCAAAAAATTGAAACCAATGAGACTAAAATTTATCCAAGGGTCCCATTGCTTGTATTGCACTCCAACAATTAGGAGTGCTCTCTAACCCATACCATCATGCAAGAGAATTCCTGGATCCTATTTCCTTGTATGAATTCTTCCAAAAATCATAAGTACAAAATATAAATCATCAAAGTACATAACAACATAGTAAAAATGTACCTCAAGTAGGTGCCTCATCAAAGAATCATGAAAGTGCTTATACCTCCAAGTAAGTAGACCACAATTTGCCAAATGCAAGAAGCATCAAGTGACCAATCAAATATGCTCCAATGACATAGGTGAGGATACCATGCCCTGTAATGCTGCTCCAAAAGGATGTAACATGCATCAAAATAATCAGCTACATGTGTTCTTTCATCCAAGAAGTGAATGAATAATATCCATTAAAATATGAACCAAGAAGGAAACAAATAAAACAATGAGCCTTCAAGGGGCTCACAGAAGTACCATTTGTGCATCCATGCATATGTGTATCATCAGGAAATAACAAAGGATGTTGTTTTCAATATGAATTTGCTCCAATTATATATCTCTTCAGCCAAGTATTGGATGAAGTTCCTCCAACATCAATTGAACTAAGTAAGGAGCAAGGAAAATCATGAGTCTTCAAGTGACTCAAGTGAACATGATAAGTGAATCCATGTATATGTACATCATCAAGAAATAAAAAAGGATGTTGCTGCCAATAAGAATTTGCTTCAATCATATATCTCCTCACCCAAGTATTGGATGAAGTTCCTCCAATGTCAATTGAGCTAAGAAGGGAGCAAGGAAAATCATGGGTCTTCAAGTGACTCAAGTGAACATCATAGGTGCATCCATGTATATGTGCATCATCAAGAAATAACAAAGGATGTTGTTGACAATATAATTAATGAAGTGCTCTAATTATTTCATCATCTAAATAAGATATAGGAGTTTCATACTCCTCATGTGGCACCATCAAAAAGAAACTTTTCACCCATACTTCACTAGGATGAATGCTGCAAAATATGGAAGCGTAGGATGTACGAGAATGAACAAACTCACTCAAATGATCAGAATATGCAAAAGTGTCATCATGTGAAGTCTCCATGAGGGTAGGATCATGCACCTCCCTCAAAAGTGCAAAACTTTCCTCATAGGCTGGTTACAAGGTAGTGGAATCATACACTTCTTCAAAAATCGTGTAACCATTTCCAAGAGGCAACTCAAGTTCCTCTTCCACCACAACAAGTTCTTGGTTCTCATCAAGCTCATATTCAAACACATAAATCACCTGCAAGTTTCCATGTTTCTCATGATCCATCATGTCATGAGGATCCTCCAAATAATCTACTATTTGACAATCTAAAACATAGGAGGTAGAACAAGTATCTTGCAACCTATCAAGAAGTTGCTCATTTTGCATTTTGAGCTTATGAACATCCTAATTATTATTCAAGTATGCTGCATGTAACCATTCATTAAGCTCAACCAAACTTTTTCTATCAAAAAGAAAAAACATGACATTACCTTCGATGTTGTACATTTCTCTTTGAATCTTCTCCATGTCTTCAAGGAAGGATGGATCCTTCAATGAAGAAACTCTCCAACAAGACTTTGACACCAATGCTTGAGTGTCATGGAGTGTACTAAGGGTCTCTTGGATATTCTTTTCATTCATCATTAATGACCCTTCAAGAAAAGGAGGCTCTTGTAGAGGGACCTCCTCTTCTTTGTTCTCTCTACTTGGACCAACTTCATTAAGCTCAAGTGGAGATGGGGAATTTTATTTTGGTTCTTCTTCAATTGCTACAAGGCATTCATTTTCATGCTTAATGGAACTTTGCCTTGCAGCAACACTTTCAAAAGTGATCTTTATGTCACCAACATAGAGGTGTGAGCACCCATCAATAGGTACTCCTTCATAGTTCAAGCTTCCATCAGTAGATGCTCTTTGATTCATGTCCAAAGTAGAGTGTGTCTCAGAATGTAACTCTTATTCATGCTCATGTGATGTTTCTTCATATTTTTCAAAGTCACTTGGGAGTGACTTTCGACCATCTTCATGTAATGCTTGACTTTCGATCATTTTCATATAGTGCTTCTTTTGCTTTACATATTTCAGAACTAGTTGCCTCATGGGTCTGCTCCTTTTCACTCAAACATATATGATTTTCTCTCCAAGGTATTTTGTAAGAAGGGCATAGACCTTTCTTCACTAACTCCACATCCTCATTTTTGGGCCTATTTTCAAACACCCAATCAACAAAGTCTTCAAAAGGAATGGCCTTTTGTGTATCTCCCTTATACAGATCAAGATATGCCCGATATTGTTGGGCCAAGTTTTTACATTTTGATCTCAATCTTTGTAATTAATTCATAGAATTATCCTTTGGTAGTGTGACACACTCATCTTCATCAGACTCAAATTCATAATAAAAACCCTCATTCCTTATGAAATTGCAAGAAGTGATGCATGATGATAGCTCTTCCTCATACCATTCACAATCTTCTTCATATTGCTCATAAGCATTGTACTCATAGGAGTCTTAATAATAATAATACATGGCTGAAAATTATTCTTCAATGGATGATATGAATGCACAGGTGCAAGGACCATGCTCTAATACCACTGTAATGCCCCCAATTTGGCCAATTTTCAAACATTGGACTAGTGAAACGCCAAACTGTCCCAAATGGTTTTGAATTATGTCCAGAGTGGATTGAGGTGTATTATGACACACTAATTCATATATTATATTCTTTTACACTTTCTAAATACTTCGGTAATTTCCATTTACAATTAGAGAATGACGGGCAAAATTACTAGGAAAATCGATGTTGAAACCCCCAAGGGTAGATGGCTCCAAAAGACTCCTAAGGATTTTGAATTAGGTCTGAGAGTGTTTGAAAGGTATTATGACATACAAATTATCATAATGGGTGCTTATAAACTATCAAACTACCTCTAAAACATTCATTTAATTTCAGGAGAAAATAGGGAAATTTGCTAGTAAATTCGAGGTTCAAATCCCCAAGGGTAGAGGTCAGTAATCGCTTCCCAAATGTAGTACAAACCTACAAAATTTCAAAAAATAGACATGTATTAGTTATATGACTTAAATGGGAACCCAAATTCATCATTAATCGGTTTTTAAAGGTGGTTGCAACTCCCATAAATCAGATATTTGTAAGCATGTCTTAACATAGGGGGAAATGAGAGAAAAACGCTATAACTTGCTATGAAATTTGTGAGAAATGTTACAAGGACTTGCATAAGGTGTATTAAAATTCTTAATTATATTAATGGATATCCAAACATCAATAAAACCATAGATATTTACTGATACAAGTTGATACCAAACAACTTCAAGCTCTCTCAACAAGATATATGGGAAAATGGCGCCATTCATACATAGTTTGGCATTTTTACATGGTTTTACTTGGAGTTTCGATATGATATATATATATATATATATGAGAATAAAATACAGAGAGTGGAAATCATATTACAAATAAATGGATCCCCTTTGACTCCCCTAAATATATCATCATCTCTCCATGTGCGCCCTTCCTCCAAGAGCAAGAATATAGAGAGAAAATTGGAAGAGATGTGGGAACAAGTTGAAGAAGAAAATATCACTAGAAATCATGTAGCTTCAACCTGCAACAAATTACTCCATTTTATCTCCAAATTAAATTTCTGAATGGCCTCTCCAAATTCCAATTAGGATGGGAATCTTGCAACCTCGAAATTGGTACTAAGGCAAGTAGAGTAAACACTCCATTAGCATGGACAAGCTATGCTCTCCAATTTGCAAATTGAGAAAAGATAAAAAGCTAGTCTCCTTATTTATTATTGTATTTTATCAAACTCCCAAGGCCTCCTTATCTCTAATTCCATCCAAGAGACTCATCCCAACTTGGGTTAGGGAGAGATTCCCATGAATGCCACTTGTCCAACTTTTCCTAGCTCTCCTCTTCCATCAATTCGAATGGGGGGAAATTGGCTATCATATCTCCCCTTGTGCACCCTCTTGGATTCCATTTTTAGCCCTGACATGTCATATATGTCATATGTCAGCAATTGGGTCTGAACTTTTTCATAAGTGTCATAGAATCTTCATCATTGTTGTCATAGGAGTTAAGGAATCTAGCTCCAAGTGTCACAATTCTTTTAAGATGCCTCTTCCTCTTCCATGGGATTTACTCTTCCACTCCAATTCGACCTTACATGATTCATGCCATGAAGAATACCTCTTAAACTCCCCCAAGTATGTTAATCTTGAACTCGAATTGGTGAGAGAATCATTTCAAGTGTAGTGGGGAATCTTGCCACATGTAGGTCCCACAACCTCTTATGTATCCTCATGATCCAACGCCACCTTATTTTATTTTTATTATTATTTAATTGACCCCTTTAGTGTGAATTTGTAATTCTAAGTTAATTTTGGGTCTTATAGCTCATTTACTCCAACCTTTAATGCTTCCACCCCCAACCTAGGGAACTAGTAATTTTCTTCCATGATAGTTCATTTGGATGGGAACATTACAAACTTTCAATTGGGCTTTTTATCTTAATGTGACCCACCTTGTCCATTTGTATCTAATTTTACATTATTACTAACTTGGACATCATGCTTGGCAATTATTTGACCCTTAGCATCAATTTGACAAACTATCATGAATATGGCCAAGGGGCTTAGGCCATTGTGACCTAATGAAAATTTTGGGGACATGACAAATCCTCCCCTCCCAATATTGCTTGTCCTCAAGAAATTTCAAACATGGATGTTGAATAACCTGCTTTCTTTCCAAAACTTTGCTTCCAAAACTTCCCTTCTAAAACTCTTAGTGGCACTCATGCACTACAATTGTGTGTTTCCAAAAGCAAAGAGATGCGGGTTTTATTTTTCATATTGATATCCCCTGTGACATCACCACTGAACACCAAAATATTAATTAAATCCATCAAAACAAATTTTTCACAATTACTCTTTACCTCTTTCATATTTTGGAAACCCTTTCTGATACCACTATATAATTCTTTAAAGTTGCCACCAAGTTGCCCAACTTTAAGTTGGTACCCAATCTCCGATACTACTTGTTTCCCCAAAAAATTTAAACCAATGCGACTAAAATTTATCCCAAGGCCCCATTGCTTGTATTGCACTCCAACAATTAGGATTGCTCTCCAACCCATACCATCAGGAAAGAGAATTCTTGGATCCCATTTCCTTGTATGAATTCTTCCAAAAATCATAAGTACAAAATATAGATCATCAAAGTACATAACAACATAATAAAAATGTTCATCAAGGAGGTGCCTCATCAAAGAATCAAGAAAGTGATTATACCTCCAAGTAAGTAGACCACCATTTTCCAAGTGCATACAAGCATCAAGTTACCAATCAAATCTGCTCCAATGACATAGGTGAGGATCCCATGCCCTATAATTCTTCTCCAAATGGATGTAAGATGCATCAAAATAATCAGCCATGTGTTCTTTCATCCAAGAAGTGAATGAATAATCTCCATCAAAATCTGAACCAAGTAGGAACAAATAAAACAATGAGCCTTCAAGGGGCTCACAGAAGTACCATTTGTGCATCCATGAATATGTGTATCATCAAGAAATAAAAAAAGGATTTTTTTTCCAATAAGAATTTTCTCCAATTATATATCTCTTCACCCAAGTATTGGAGGAAGATCCTCCAACATCAATTGAACTAATTAAGGAGCAAGGAAAATCATGAGTCTTCAAGTGAACATCATAAGTGCATCCATGTATATGTGCATCATTAAGAAATAACAAAGGATGTTTCTTCCAATAATAATTTTCTCCAATCATATATCTCCTCACCCAAGTATTGGATGAAGTTCCTCCAACATGAATTGAGCTAAGCAAGGAGCAAGGAAAATCATGAGTCTTCAAGTGACTCAAGTGAACATCATAGGTGCATCCATGTATATGTGCATGATCAATAAATAACAAAGGATGTTGCTTCTAATATAAGTAAGGAGGTGCTCTAATTATTTCATCATCTAAAGAAGAGAGGAGTTTCATACTCGTGGCACCATCAAAAAGAAACTTTTCACCCATACTTCACTAGGATGCATGCTGCAAAATATGGAAGTGTAGGATGTAGGAGAATGAACAAACTCACCCAAATGATCAGAATATTCAAAAGTGTCATCATGTGATGGCTCCATAAGGGTAGGATCATGCACCTCCCTCAAAAGTGCAAAACTTTCCTCATAGGTTAGTTCCAAGGTAGTGGAATCATACACTTCTTCAAGAATTGTGTAACCATTTCCAAGAGGAAACTCAAGTTCCTTTTCCACCACAACAAGTGCTTGGTTCTCATAAAGCTCATATTCAAACAAATCAAGCACCTGCAAGTTGCCATGTTTCTCATGATCCATAATGTCATGAGAATCCTCCAAACAATCTACCATTTGACAATCTAAAACATAGGAGGTAGAACAAGTATCTTGCAACCTATCAAGAATTTGCTCATTTTGTTAGAAAAACAGGATCGCGGAGAAACAACAATAAACAAGATTGGAATACAAATTACACAAACACATTACAAGAGAGACACCAATATATCGTGGTTCACCCAAGACGGGCTACATCCACACTGAAATTTCCAGTCCTTATTATTATACCATCCAGCAAATGAAGGAATACAACCTGCAACACATCCGCTGCACTTCCTCTTCACTGTCTCACAGTCTCTCTCTCACGATCTCATAGATCTTTACAATGCATAATACCTAATACATCCACCCTAGACGTATTACAATGTCTTTCTTATAAAGGGGAATACAATGGGAAAATACCACGAATTACCCAAAACCATGGGCCCATAATCTGTTGCGCGTGTCGGGATCATAACCAAACCTAGGGTACAAACACAGCTAAATCATCATCTAGGAGACTGGAAGATCAGGCTCCACAACCAACACATTTTGCATTTTGAGCTTATGAACATCCTCATTATTCTTCAAGTATTCTCCATGTAACCATTCATTAAGCTCAACCAATTTTTTTCAATCAAAAAGCAAAAACATGACATTACCTTCGATGTTGTACATTGCTCTTTGAATCTTCTCCATGTCTTCAAGGAAGGATGGATCCTTCAATGAAGAAACTCTCCAACAATAATTTGACAAAAATAATTGAGTGACATGGAGTGTGCTAAGGGTCTCTTGGATCTTCTTTTAATTCATCTTTAATGACCTTCAAGAAAAGGAGGCTCTTGTATAGAGACCTCCTTGTCATTGTTCTTTCTACTTGGACCAACTTCATTAAGCTCAAGTGGTGATGGGGAAGTTGATCTTGGTTCTTCTTCAACTGCTACAAGCCCTTAATTTTCATGCTTAATGGAACTTTGAATTGCAGCAACACTTTCAAAAGTGATCTCTATGTCACCAACATAGAGGTGTGAGAACCCATCAGTAGTTACTCCTTCATAGTTCAAGCATCCATCAGTAGATGCTCTTTGATTCATGTCCAAAGTAGAGTGTGTATCAGAATGTAACTCTTATGCATGCTCATGTGATGTTTCTTCATATTTTTTTGTCACTTGGGAGTGACTTTTGACCCTCTTCATTGTAATGTCCCTCTTTTGAAATTTATTAAAATGGTGAATTTTTCAACTTTTTCCACAAGTTCTACCTTTGACTGGTCTTGGGTTCTTGACCTCCAAATGCTCCCAAATTGTTATAGAAGGTGTATGAATGGTTTTAGTACATGAATATGAGGTTAATGGATGATTTAAAAACATAAATAAGCTTATGCAACTCTCTGTTAAGTTCTGGCCAAAGTAGAGAGTTTGACTAGCAATTTCTCTTTGACTAGTATTGGTCTCTGGGTCTCCAAATGACTCCAAATGCTTGTATATGGGTCTGAAGGTATTTTAGAGGTATTAATACATATAAAAGAGGCTTATGGATGCTTAAAAACGCTTAAAACACTTCTGCAACATTCATTTACAATTTGGACAAAGTAGGGAAGATTACTAGTAAATCCGAGCTTCAAATCCCCCGAGGGTAGTGGACAAAGATGGCTTCCCAAATGGTGTTAAACCCTTCCAAATTTATAAACATAGGTATGGTACTGATACGTGGCTTTAATGAGCTCCCAAATGTATCATTAATTAGTTCTTATGGCCTTATGCAACTCCTTAAAATCATATGTTTATATGCAAGATTTCACATAGGGGGAAAGCTAGCTATTTTCACCATGACTTATGAAATTTGAATTTTAGGTGCCAAGGGGTTATCCTCTGTTAATGAAAATTATTCATAAATTTAATAAAACTCCATACATCAACAAAATCACAGAGAATAACTGATATAACTCTAAATAGTGTCTCTTCAAACTCCAACAACAAGATCTAGAGGAAATGGCATCATTTATGCATTGTTTGGTATTTTTACATAACTTCACTTAGTATTTCAACCTGAGAGTCTAATGAGTAGTAAAAATAGAGTATATATATCAGATTACAAATATATGGGTCCTCAAGAGATATCCCAAAGAGTTCATCACCTTAACAAGTGCGCCTCTCCTCAAGGAGCAAGAATATGCCAAGAAATAGAAGAACAGTTTTTTTTTTTTCCTTGGAAAAAGTCCGTAATTTTATTTCAAAAAGATGATTAAAATTACATACTGCACATGTAGTAGAATCAACAAGGATCCCTACATTTTCACATATTTATGTCCCATATAAGCAGAAACAACAGCTTATAATGAGCTGAACCAAAAAAAAAGAGAAACCCAGAGAATGTTGCCACAAGAAGTAGAACAGATATATCATGAACAGTGGTGAGATTGGGGCCACCGGTTTCAGATCTGGCCTAAAACCGCCGCCGCCGCCACTGGATCGTGCTCAGACCCAATGGGTTGCCGCGCAAAGGCGCCTCCCTCTCTCCATACTCAGAAATATCCATCACGCTCCATCAATGCCTGAAAGCAAAACGCAGGAAAGAGAAGAGGCCTCCATGGAAGAATCCATGGCCGCCAAGAAACGCTCAAACCCTTGATAGCCAACAAGAAATCGGCCTGGTAGCAGCCGTCTCCGCCACATAAGTGCCCGCCGTCAGGAAGCGATCATCTTTCCAGGGTCTGGACGACCAGCTCGTGGTGGATAAGCGACCAAAGCACTGTTAATCTTTGAGCTGGGTCGATTCTGAAACCAGATCCAACAGCTCGTCTCGACCCACCAGCCTTCAAGAAACGAAGAAACGGCTCCGCAGAAGCTGAGCCAGGTCCCGAAGACGGAGGGAGCCACCGGAACAGAGCGAGCCGACCGCTCCGTTAGCCGCCGATTGTTGCTGCAGAAGCCGTCATTGGCCTCTCCGTTAGGAGTGCCGCCTTTGGAAGCCGAGAGCCACCGTTGGAAGCCATCGATAGGACCACTGTTGGAAGCCGCTCCAAGATGCGTCACTCTGCACCCGCTGCCGCCGCCTACAGGATGTTATTCCCTCGCCGTCGTGTGAGTTACAGGGCAGAAGGAGTCTAGCGACCAGGGAAAGGGCCCTGGCCGCCGAGATCAACTCGGATCGGCTCAAAACCCTAGGTTGCAGAGCTCCATCCCCTCGAAATAGAAGAACAGTTGTAGAAGCAAGCTGAAAGAAATATGATCATGAGCTGCCCTATAGCTTTAATGTGTAAGAAAATAATCCATTAAATCTCCAAATGAAAGTTCTGAATGGACTTTCCAATTACCAACTAGGATGGGAATCTTTCACCCTCGAAATTGGTGCCAAGGCAAGTAGAGTAGCACTCCACTAGCTCTCCTCTCCCAAATGCAACATGAAAATTCTAAAATTATCAAAAGATACCATAATTCTTTGTTATTGTCTTTTATAAACTTCTTAGGTCCTCCATGGGTCTAATTCCTCCCAAGAGCTTCATGCCAACTCAAGTTGGGAAGATATTCCCAAGTATGACACTTGTCCTTCCAATTCTAGCCCTCTCCTTCTCCAAATTCAAATTGGTGTCTCTTTGGCTGCCCTAACTCACTTGAGTTCCCTATTGGAGGATATTTTTATCCCTGACATGTCATATATGTCATATTTCAACCTTCATGTCTGATTTGTGTCATAGGTGTCATAGAATCTTCATCATCGTTGTCATAGAGCTAGGGAATCTAGTCCAAGTGTCTCACTAGATCCAAAATGCCTCTTCCTCTTCCATGGGAGTTACTCTTCCACTCCAATTCGACCTTAATTGATTCATTCCAATTATATTTACCTTCCAACTCATTCCAAGAACCTTGGGATTCTTATGGATTCGAAATGACAAGAGGAGGATTCCATGTGGCATAGAAAATCTAGCTTGTGTGGGTCCCACATCCTCCATGTGTCTTCATGAGAAAATACCACTTTTATTTTCCCTTGTATTTATTTATTTATATCCTTTATTAAATATTTATTCCATTCTAATGTCCAGACATCATTTATTATCCCCCTTATTTCACATCCCAAAGCTTCCACCCCCAACCTAGGGAACTAGTAATTTTCCTCCATGGCAGTTCATTTGGATGGGTATATTTCAACTTTGAATTGGGAATTTATCTTAATGTGAACCACCTTGTCCATTTGGATCTAATTTCACATTATTAATAACTTGGAATTCATTCTTGGCATTTATTTGACCCTTAGCATCAATTTGACAAACTCTCACGAGTATGGACAAGGGGCTTAGGCCATTGTGACCCAATGCAAAATTTTGGGACATGACAAATCCTCCCTTCCCAATATTGCTTGCCCTCAAGCAATTTCAACACATGTATGTGGAAGAACCTGCTTTCTTTCCAAAATTTTGCTTCCCAAAACTTATCTTCTGAAACCTTGAGTAGAGCCACCCATGCACTGCAATTGTGTGTGTCCAAAAGCAAGGAGATATGTATTTTATTTTTCATTTTGATATCCCTTGTAACATCACCACTAAACACCAAAATGTTAATTAAATTCATCAAAACCAAGTTGGCACAATTACTCTTTACCTCTTTCATATTTTGGAAACCCTTTCTGATACCACTGCATAATTCTTTGAAGTTGCCACTGAGTTTCCCAACTTTGAGTCTTCGAGATTCCATGAAGATTTTAGAGAGGAACCACCATGCTTGCTGTTGCACTACTCTGATTAAAATCACTTTATTAAGTGGGGAATCCATATCCCATACTACTTTGAAATCAATGGGACTAAAAATTATCCCAGGGTCCCATTGTTTGTATTGCACTCCAACAATTAAGAGTGCTCTCCAACCCATACCATCAGAAAAAGAGAGTTATTGGATCCCATTTTCTTGTATTCATACTTCCAAACTTCATGAGTACAAAAGATATATCATCAAAGTACATAACATCATAACAAAAATGTACATCAAGGAGGTGCCTCAACAAAGAATCATGAAAGTGCTTATACCTCCCAAGTGAGTAGACCACCATTTTCCAAGTGCATACAAGCTTAAAGTGACCAATCAAATCTGATCCAATGACATGGGTGAGGATCCCATGTCCTATAATTCTTCTCCAAAAGGATGTAAGATGCATCAAAATAATCAGCCATGTGTTCTTTCATCCAAGAAGTGAATGAAGAACCTCCACTAAAATATGAACCAAGTAGGGAGCAAGGAAACCAATAAGCCTTCAAGGGGCTTACATAAGTAGAATTTGTGCATCCATGAACATGTGTATCATCAATAAATAGTAAAGGATGTTGCTACCAATCAACATTTTCTCAAATAATATGTCTCTTTTCCCAAATAGTTAATGAATTTCCTC
This sequence comes from Larix kaempferi, assembly GCA_027924585.1. Classification (NCBI taxonomy): domain Eukaryota; kingdom Viridiplantae; phylum Streptophyta; class Pinopsida; order Pinales; family Pinaceae; genus Larix; species Larix kaempferi. The sequence continues at coordinate 3,086,153 of BSBM01000377.1, forward strand.
CAACATCAATTGAACTAAGCAAGGAGCAAGGAAAATCATGAGTCTTCGAGTGACTCAAGTGAACATCATAAGTGCATCCATGAAGATATGTATCATCATAAGGTAAAAAAGGATTTTGCTGCAAATGTAAATAATGAGGTGCTCTAGTCATGTCATCATCAAAAGGAGAGGTAGGAGTTTCACACTCCTCATGTGGCACCATCAAAAATAAACCTTTCACCCATACTTCTTTAGGATGGATGCTGCAAAATATGGAAGTGTAGGATGTAGGAGAATGAACCAACTCACCCAAATGATCAGAAAGTGTAAAAGTGTCCTCATGTGAATTCTTCATAAGGTTAGGATCATGCACCTCCCTCAAAAGTGCAAAAATTTCCTCATCGGTTGGTTCCAAAGTAGTGGGATCATACACTCCTTCAAAAATTGTGTCACCATTTCCAAGAGGGAACTCAAATTCCTGTCCCACCACATCAAGTGCTTGGATCTCATCAATCTCTTCTTCAAACACATCAAGCAAATGCAAATTTCCATGTTTCTCATGATTTGCCATGTCATGAGAATCCTCCATGCAATCCACCATCTGAAAATTTGAAACATAGGAGGAAGAAAAAGTATATTGCAACCTTTCAAGAAGTTGCTCATTTTGAATTTTGAGTTTACCAATATCCTCATCATTCTTGAAGTATGCATCATGTAAGAATTCATTAAACTCAACCAAATTATTTCTATCAAAAGGCAAAGATATGAAATTACCTTTGATGTTGCACATTGCTCTTTGTTTCCTTTCCAAGGTAGAATGTGTCTCGAAATGATATTCAATACTTTCAATAGAACCTTCTTCATGATCATGTGATGTCTCTTCATCTTTTTCAGAGTCACTTGGGAGTGACTTTCGATCCTCTTCATGTACTGCTTCTTCTACTTCACCTATTTCATAATTAGGTGGTTCATGGGTCCCCTCTTTTTGCTCCTTCAAGCAAGTTGATTGATATTTCCCCTTGGTTTCCTTAAGATAAATATATTTGGAATCTCTATTTTTAAATGGATTCTTATTACCTTCCTTAATCTTGAGCTTGTTTGAGACAATGAGGTATTGATCAAATGGTAGGATGTTTCTGCAATCTTCACTCAATTTTTTCCATTCGATTAGATGTTCTTGCACATCAAGTGGAGTATTAATATTTTCTTTGGAATCAATAAATTTATGTGTGATATGCCTTGTTGCATTCTGAAATTCATTAGCTCTATTATGGGGTCTTGTGCTTGAGATGATATGCTCACCCATTACCTTATTTTCCTCATGATGAGAATTGTTGTTGCCTCCTATTACTCCTTTGCTCCCAAGTTGGATAGCCAAGAATTCAAATCCTTTCATCATCTGCTTGGTCATGTCTTCAAATATTGGTTTCATGAGTTTCCTAAGCTTCTCAACATCATCTGAGGTTCCCTTTTCATCCCTAGTCATAGCTTCCTCAAAAAATTGCTCTTGTTTTCCTACTTTTTCCTCTTCAACAAAAGAAATTTTGATTTCAATATCTAATGGTGGTCCCTGAATTCTTTTCCTCATGAATATCAGACCACATCAGGTGCCAATATCATGCTCTGATACCACTGTAATTTCCCTCTTTTGAAATTTATTAAAATGGTGAATTTTTCAACTTTTTCCACAAGTTCGACCTTTGACTAGTCTTGGGTTCTTGGCCTCCAAATGCTCCCAAATTGTTACAGAATGTGTATGAATGGTTTTAGTACATAAATATGAGGTTCATGGATGATTTAAAAACATCAATAAGCTTCTGCAACTCTCCTTTAAGTTATGTCCAAAGTAGGGAGTTTGACTAGCAATTTCTCTTTGACTAGTGTTGGTCTCTGGGTATCCAAATGACTCCAAATGCTTGTATAATGGGTCTGAAGGTATTTGAGAGGTATTAAGACATATAAAATAGGCTGATGGATGATTAAAAACCCTTAAAACACTTCTTAAACATTCATTTACAATCTGGACAAAGTAGGGAAGGCTACTAGTAAATCCGAGCTTCAAATCCCCCAAGGGTAGTGGACAAAGATGGCTTCCCAAATGCTGTTAAAAACTTCCAAATTTCTGAACAGAGGTATGGTAATGATAATTGGATTTAATTATCTCCCAATTGTATCATTAATTAGTTCTTATGGCCTTCTGCAACTCCTTAAAATCATATGTTTATATGCAAGATTGCGCATAGGGGGAAAAGCTAGTTATTTTCAGCATGACTTATGAAATTCGAATTTTAGGTGCCAAGGGATTATCCTCTGTTAATGAAACTTCTTCAGAACTTTAATAAAAATCCATACATCAACAAAATCACATATAATAACTGATATAACTCAAAACAGTGTCTCTTCAAACTCCAACAACAAGATCTAAGGGAAATGGCATCATTTATGCATTGTTTGGTATTTTTACATAAATCCACTTAGTATTTAAACCTGAGAGTCTCATGAGAAGTAAAAAAAGAGTATATATATCAGATTAAAAATATATGGGGCCTCAATAGATATCCCAAATATTTCATCACCTCAAGTGCCCCTCTCCTCAAGGAGCAAGAATATGCCAAGAAATAGAAGAACGGTTGTAGAAGCAAGCTGAAAGATATGTGAAAATGAGATGCCCTATAGCTTCAACCTGTAACAAAAGACTCCATTAACGATCCAAATGAAATTTTTTAATGGCCTTTCCAATTACCAACTAGGATGGGAATCTTTCACCCTCGAAATTGGTGCTAAGGCAAGTAGAGTAGCACTCCACTAGCTCTCCTCTCCCAAATGCAAAATGAAAATCCTAAAATGATAAAAAGCTACCATCCTTCTTTGTTATTGTATTTTATAAACTTCTAAGGTCCTCCATGGGTTGAATTCCTCCCAAGATCTTCACGCCAACTCAAGTTGGGAAGAGATTCCCAAGTATGACACCTGTCCTTCCAATTCTAGCCCTCTCCTTCTCCAAATTCGAACTAGTGTCTCTTTGGATTCCCTAAATCACTTGAGCGCCCTATTGGAGGCTATTTTTAGTCCTGACATGTCATATATGTCATATTTTAGCCTTCATGTCTGATTTGTGTCATAGGTGTCATAGAATCTTTATCATTGTTGTCATAGATCTAAGTAATCTAGTCCAAGTGTCTCACTAGATCCAAAATGCCTCTTCCTCTTCCATGGGAGTTACTCTTCCACTCCAATTCGATCGTAATTAATTCATGCCAAGTATATTGACCTTCCAACTCATCCCAAGAACCTTTGTCTTCTTATGGATTCTAAATGACAAGAGGAGGATGCCATGTGGCATAGAAAATCTAGCTTGTGTGGGTCCCACATCCTCCATGTGTCTTCATGAGAAAATCCCACTTTGATTTTCCCTTGTATTTATTTATTTATCTCCTTTATTAAATATTTATTCCATTCTAGTGTCAAAACATCATTTTTTATCCCCCTTATTTCAAATCCCAAAGCTTCCACTCCCAACCTAGGGAACTAGTAATTTTCCTCCATGGCAGTTAATTTGGATGGGTATATTACAACTTTGAATTGTGAATTTCTCTTGATGTGACCCACCTTATCCATTTGGATCTAATTTCACATTATTACTAACTTGGAATTCATTCTTGGCATTTATTTGACCCTTAGCATCAATTTGACAAACTCTCATGAGTATGGCCAAGGGACTTAGGCCATTGTGACCCAATGCAAAATTTTGGGACATGACATTCATGTAATGCTTCTTTTGATTTACATATTTCAGAACTAGGTGGCTCATTGGTCTCCTCCCTTTCACTCAAACATATATGATTTTCTCTCCAAGGTCTTTTGCAAGAAGGGCATAGACCTTTCGTCACTAAATCCAAATCTTCATTTTTGGGCCTATTTTCAAACACCCAATCAGCAAAGTCTTCAAAAGGAATGGCCTTTTCTGTATCTCCCTTGTACAGATCAAGATATGCCCGATATTGTTGGGGCAATGTTTTACATGTTTCTCTCAATATTTGTAATTCATTCATAGAATTATCCTTTGTTAGTGTGACACACTCATCTTCATCAGACTCAAAGTCATAAGAATAACCCTCATTCCTTATGAAATTGCAAGAAGTGTTGCATGATGGCACCTCTTCCTCATACCATTCACATTCTTCTTCATATTGCTCATAAGCATTGTACTCATAGGAGTCATCATAATAGTAATACATGGCTGCAAATTATTCTTCAATGGATGATATTAATGCACAGGTGAAAGGACCATGCTCTGATACCACTGTAATGTCCCCAATTTGGCAAATTTTCAAAACTTGGACTAGTGAAACTCCAAACTGTCCCAAATGATCCCAATTGGTTTCGAATTATGTCCAGAGTGGATTGAGGTGTATTAGGACACACTAATGCAGCTATTATATTCTTGGACACTTTATAAATACTTCAGTAACTTGCATTTACAATTACAGAATGACAGGAAAAATTACTAGGAAAATCAATGTTGAAAATCCCAAGGGCAAATGGCTCCAAAAGAATCCTAAGGATTTCGAATTGGGTCTAAGAGTGTTTGAAATGTATTATGACATAAAAATTATCCTAATGGGTTCTTATACACTATCAAAAGACTTCTGAAACGTTCATTTAAGTTCAGGAGAAAATAGGGAAATTTGCTAGTAAATTCGAGGTTCAAACCCCTAAGGGTAGAGGTCACTAACGGATTCTCAAATGAAGTACGAACCTACCAAATTTTATAACAAAGACATGGATTAGTTATATGAATTCAATGGGAACCAAAATTCATCATTAATCAGTTCCTAAATATGGTTTCAACTCTCATAAATCAGAGATTTGTAAACATGTCTTAACATAGGGGGAAATGAGAGAAAAACGCTATAACTTTCTATGCAATTTGTGAGAAATGTTACAAGGACTTGCATAAGGTGTATGAAACTTATTTAGTATATTAATGTCTCTCCAAACATCAATAAAAACACATATATTTACTGATACAAGTCGATACCAAACAACTTCAATCTCTCTCAACAAGATATATGGGAAAATGGCACCATTCATACATAGTTTGGCATTTTTACATGGTTTTACTTGGAGTTTCAATCTGATATATATATGAGTATCAAATACGGAGTGTTTAAACCATATTACAAATAAATGGGGCCCCTTGGACTCCCCCAAAGAGATCAACATCTCTCCATGTGCGCCCTTCCTCCAAGAGAAAAAATATAGAGAGGAAATTGGAAGAGATGTGGGAACAAGTTGAAGAAGAAAAGATCACAAACAACCCTGTAGATTCAATCTAAAACAAATGACTCCATTTTAGATCCAAATGAAATGTATGAATGGAATCTCTAATTTCCAATTAGTATGGGAATATTGCACCCTCGAAATTGGTACTAAGGCAAGTAGAGTAAACACTCCACTAGCATGGACAAGCTATGCTCTCCAATTTGCAAAATGAGAAATGATAAAAAGATAGTCTCCTTATTTCTTCTTGTTTTTTATTAACCTCCCAAGGCTTTCGTAGCTTGAATTCCATCCAAAAGACTCATCCCAACTTGGGTTAGGGAGAGATTCCTATGAATACCACTTGTCCAATTTTTCCTAGCTCTCCTCTTCCATCAATTCAAATGGGGGAAACATGGATTCCATATCTCCCCTTGTGGGCCCTCTTGGAGGCTATTTTTAGCCCTGACATGTCATATATGTTAGATGTCAACAATCAGGATTGAAATTTGTCATAAGTGTCATAGAATCTTCAGCATTGTTGTCATAGGAGTTAAGGAATCTAGCTCCAAGTGTCACAATTATTTTAAGATGCCTCTTCCTCTTCCATGGGAGTTACTCTTCCACTCCAATTTGACCTTGCATGATTCATGCCATGATAATACCTCTTAAACTCCCCCAAGTATGTTACCCTTCATCTTGAACTCGAACTGGTGAGAGAATCATGCCAAGTGTAGTGGGGAATCTTGCCACATGTGGGTCCCACAACCTCTTATGTATCCTCATGATCCAATGCCACCCTATTTTCTTTTTGTTATTATTTAATTGACCCCTTTAATGTGAACTTGTAAGTCTAAGGTCATTTTGGGTCTTGTAGCTCCTTTACTCCAACTTTTAATGCTTCCACCCCCAACGTAGGGAACTAGTAATTTTCCTCCATGATAGTTCATTTGGATGGGAACATTACTAACTTTGAATTGGGAATTTTCTCTTAATGTGACCCACCTTGTCCATTTGTATCTAATTTTACATTATTACTAACTTGTACATCATTCTTGGGAATTATTTGACCCTTAGCATCAATTTGAAAAACTATCATGAATATGGCCAAGGGGCTTAGGCCATTGTAACCTAATGAAAATTTTGGGGACATGAGATGAATGTAAAAATAAAAAGGTTGACCAGGAAAGAAAAAAATGCTAATGTGACTAATACCTCTGAGAACAAAGAAGATATGTTATTTCTTACATGTCATGTAGCACAAGAAATCCCAAAGGGTATTTGGATTTTAGATAGTGGCTGCAGTAACCATATGACAGGTGATAGAGGTCTAATTGCAGACCTAGATGAATCAGTGAAGACAAAGTTCAAAGTCACCACGGATGAGGTAGTTCCAGTTCTTGGCAAAGGAGTGGTCAAAATTCTTACCAAACAAGGCCAACATAAGACAATCACAGATGTATATTATTCTCCAAGATTGAAGCATAATCTACTTATCATTGGGAAACTTACTGAAAAGAATATAGACTTGTCTTTGATGGATCAGACTATGAAATATATGACAAACCCCCGAATAGATAGTTGATCATCAAAGTACAACTGTCTAGGAATAGGATGTATCCACTAGTCATGAATTGCAACAACAACGTAAGCTCTTTTTCTCAAAAATCCACATGCATGGATGATTATTGGTTATGGCATTTCAGATATGGACATCTTCACTTTGTTGGTCTAGAGTTGTTGTAGCAGAAAGAGATGGTAAAAGGATTGCCCCCTATGAAGGAGTTGAAAAACAGTTGTGAGTGTTGCATCATTGCAAAGCAGCACAAGGATAGCTTTCCTTAAGGTATGTCTCAAAGGGCACATGCACCTCTAGAACGTATTCATACTGATCTGTGTGGTCCAATGCAAACTGAGTCAATTGGTGGAAGCTATTATTTTCTTACATTCATTGATGATTTTAATAGAAAAACATGGGTATATTTCCTTCGTCAAAAGTCTGAAACTTTTGGCAAAGTCAAGGAATTTAATGCTTTGGTTGAAAAACAGTCTGGTTATCAACTAAAAGTATTGAGATCAGATGGAGGGGGAGAGTATGACTCAAAGGTATTTCGTGATTACTGCAAATATCATGGAATCAAGAGGCAATTCACTACAAGATATACACCTCAACAGAACTGTATTGCAGAATGCAAAAATAGAACCATCATGAATATGGCAAGGAGCATGTTGAAGGGAAGGAACTTGTCCCATGAATTTTGGGGAGACGCGGTGGCTTGTGTTGTTCATGTCATGAACAGATCTCCCACCAAAATTGTGAAGAATAGAGTATTGTTGTAGGTACAACAGATCCCATGTTTTAATTAAAACATGGGAGCCCCAAATTTTTTGTATGCAAAGGTAATGATTAAATTCCATGGTCATTTTGGGGTTTTTCATCATGCTTTTATTGCTTTTCCATGATCTGATTCAGTTAGTAATTTTTCTTTTAAAAATTCCTTTGGTTTTTGCGTGTTTTTTGTGAATTGCGGAAAGCTTTGATTTTCCCAAAAGTCAGCTCTTTCCGCAACCCACAATCTGCAACCCGCAATCCACAATGTGGATTGCGGAATCTTGCTTTTTGGTATTGAAACATTTTCGTTCCACAACCCGCAATCCGCAATGCGGATTGCAGATGCAAAAAAAATTTTCAATAATTGTGGTCTTTTGCACCCGCAATTGAGGATTGCGGGAAGACTCTTAAAATAGTTTTGCGCTTTGCGTTTCCACAACTTGCAATTGCGGATTGCGGATTGCGGATTGAGGGAAATGTTTGAATAATAAGTTGGTGTCTTGCTTTTCCGCAACCGGCAATTGCGTATTTCAGATTGCGAAAGGGTCATTATGCTAAATAGTGTTGTTTGCGTTTCCGCAACCCGCAATTGCGGATTGCGGAAACTTCTGGTTTGTTAATACTTAAAGTTGCGGAAAGAATGTATATATTTTCAAAATAAATGCCCACGACCCTTCTTCTGCATCTTGCATGTTTAATCTTAACCATTGATTTCTCTTCATCCTGCAGATGATGTTACATTGTTTGATTTGAATAACTATTTGGGTTTTCCATTTTTCTTCACTAATTTTCAAATTGCAATCAGGTTCTTAACTGTAATTTTCATCTTCGGCCAAACATGAAATAGTAATCATTGATTCGACTAATTATAATAATGATCGAATGTTTAGATTTGACATGAAATCATATGTGATATAATTAAAATCTTATCTCAACTTAATCCAAATTTCATCGACACATGCTGTGTGTTATTTCGTTTCAGACGTGATAATTGCAATTCCTAGACCGTAAGATTTTAATCATGGCAATTCATTACACTCAGTCATTTTGGAATCTTTATTGTTCTTTTAAATAAAAACATCAATATGAGCAATTCGTTGGTTGTCATATTGCATGGAAAAGTTTTGTTAATCAATTTTCAGAGATTTCCTTCTAACAGTTACATACTGTGAGTAAGATGCAGAAAAGTCACAAATCTTCGGTCAGATTTTGTGAAGAGAAAGAACTTCAGCCTCTTCAATACCATGAACCTATGTCACCACCTTTTAAAGCAAATGTTTTGGATGATAGCACTGGTAGTGAAAAATAAGACTCTGAGATTCAATCCAGGTACATACGGCTCCCTCAGAGGAAGAGAAGGAAGATCACTGAAAAACATGTTGATCGAGACGATACAATTATCCGGGATTTTATAATCAACACAGTACCTGTCACTCCACCAATCCCCTTGAAAGAAGGACAAGTGGTTGACTTTTCAGTTTTTGAGGAAATTATCGATCATCATGAATCTTCTAAGAAAGATATTTCAATTCCCTTGTCATTCGTCACAGACAGCTAGTAGATTGTTGTTATCTTTCACAGTTCAGTACGGGATACTTTCCCGAAAGTATGTGATGAAATATTTTGGGAATTTTGTGAAATGATTAGTATTAATCACTCTTGGAGATGATTTAGTAAGAGTAGTTGATTTTGTAATCCATGTTTTATGGGAAGTCTATCATTTGTAACTATTTTGTAATTATTATTTAAAGGGTATAGGTCTCATGGGGTTGGGGGGAGAAAATCTGCAAAAGAAGACTGGAGATACTCTGATTAATGAAGAGATTGTAATTTCTTGCAATTTTGAGCTAATACAGTTAGTTTTCTCTTAATTCATCTTTTGTCAATTTATCAAATTTCTTTGATGAATGTTGATTTTCACTTCAACTTATTAATGAATATTGTTTAATTTTTGCAATCAATAATCCATGCATTGATCTATAGTTTAGATTTGTCTCAATTGATGATCTGTGTAACACACCCTCCATCTAACCAATTCAATGAAGGGCACATGAGACCAAAGTTTGGGATTTTTACATAAAACTCATCCCATTCATTAGATTCTTGGTAATCAAAGAGATGTGTGCAGATGGAAAACAAACAAACATGCACAGCGGAAATGAACTCATCCACACACATATTACATGACTATCATTCAACTTAACACAGTCAACAAATTAATACATTTGCAGAAGTAAACACCATAAATACTCATCTTGGTGTAATGTTGTCCCAAGCAACTAGCTATGTCACTGCAACGTTCCACCCAACCATAGGTCTCTGCCCAGCCTGTATTTTTTCAGCACTCAGAGACCACCCCCGAGTTGGGCATGATATCTACAAGGAAAAGGGAACTCTCAAGCTCAGCTCAGCCAGAGAAATGGATACCCATCTCAACCCCAGCATTCTCTTATACACCAAACTCAGATATGGGCTCTGGAACACACTTTCAGCAGTGGGACTTAGGGACTAGATGGACAGGGGTTTTCCCAAAATGTAGGCACACCAAAAACGGATTGTGGGAAGAGGAATCCAACCCCAGGGAAGAAAACCAATTTCTCCCATAGATGAATGAGCATACAGTGGGCCAAAATGGCCTCTAAAAACCCCAAAATCGTTTTACTCTTTTCTCCATTGTTAGGCACAACAAAAACGCCCTTTCTAGTTAGGAAAATGAAGGTAAACACAGTAAAACCAATGAGGAAAACGCCTAGGTAGCTCCAAACTCGTGAGAGGGCAAAGTTGGTTGATGGGTAATGGCTTGGGGAGCAATTCATGGCTCTTTTCTTGCCCAAGAAGCCAAACACGAATTTCCATGCAGGGTGGCTTGCCCATACCCGAATTTGGACAGCCATACCTCACATTCCCCAAGGCATTAACTACCTCAACCAACTCTTGGGAAAAATCAATGATTGGGTACAAAAGTCAACATGGGTAGTTGAGGGTTTGATTGGTTCTCTCATTGACACTTGGCTTGGCTTGATTGGCTCCAAGGGTTTGAATGTTTTCCCTCCCAATTCCTTGTGAACATCATGCCCTCATCTCTTGTTGCATTGCATAGCTAGTTGTGGACATTTATATTAAAATGCATATTTACAATTCCCATGGTTCACTAGCACATGGGTAGCATAATATCAAATACTTGCCTCTTCTAGATTGAGTGTTCACTAGCGGGGCCTTGGTATTGAGCTCTACGCTAGGAATCATACATAATATGCATACATTATTTACATTATAGCCCAAAATATTATAAGGGTCAAAATGGGGGACGTGACAATCTGTGTGTATTCATGTTTTAAGTGAATTTATTTAATTAAAACATTTATCTATTTCTGCAAATGATTAACATAAATTATTAAATTAATGTTAATTTTTCAATTAGCATTCCAGCTACAGGATAATCTTGCATGTACCTAATCTTCAAACTACTATCATTTAATTTTTAGTATCTTATTGTATTTTGGAAGTAATAAGAAAAGATCCATTTTCACATTTCTGTCAAACTGGTGAACAGCCTTATTAAATCCTCAAATCAAGTTATCCTGCATATCAACAAACCACTTTCTTTAGATTAGATCTAACTTAGATTAGATTTCTTTTAAGATAGATTCCTTTCTAGAGTTAGAGCACTTTGATCTTCCCTCACAGGAAGATAGATCCTTTCAGGATCAAACCCCATAAGTGCCATTGGAGACCTTTATATTCGTGGGAGTTAACTACACCAAACAGTTTGGGGATAGAACTGCTCTTGCGCAGAGCTTTTTGAAGCCTTTCAGGCTAGTTTTTCACCCTCTATTGTTAACCTTGGAACCCATTCCAACAACTTACATAATCGGGGCTTCAACAAATGGCGCTAGAAGGAGGGCCAAGTGCAAATTATGCCTAAACAAAACACCAATAGACCTCCTCCAGCAAGGATACCAATTGTCACTCATAGTCACACGCAGGAATCAACCTCTGTAGAAAAACCGGTGCAAGATCCAACTATCATTCATGCTACCCCTGTGATAGAGCAGGAAACTAGGAGGGCCGATATCGTTTTTATATCACCCACTAGGGGACCCCTCACACTCGAGCAATTACTCAAAGGTTCTTCTGATAGTGTTTCTAGGTTACAACAAAGAATCGCAGAAGAGCATAATCTTGGACTAGCAGCAATTCAACATCACAAGAACACCGATCCGCAAGTTAATAATTCAGATAATCAAAATTTAGGTGACCAAAATCCTGAACAACATAATTCACCTCGCCATAATCTGCTCCCTGATTTCAACCTTAATACATTATTCGGAGAAACAGAACAAGACCAACCAAACATTGCCACAGGTGGACCACCACCGACACCTCCTTCATCTTCATCATCCTCATCTGACGAATCATCAGATTGTGAGTCATCATCCAGTTCATCATCAGAGGACATACCCATGGAAAAAAGTGGAAACAAACCCTGGCTGGACCAGGATGCTGTGTTTATAGTTGCAGAACAACAGACACTCCCTAAGAACCCTGAAAAGTGGCTCCCTAAGTTTGATCCATATGAGAAATCACCTGCCCTTGATCATATTAAAACTTTTATGCATGCCATCAGACTTAGGAATGTCACTCATGAAGATGTAGTTTGCAGATTGTTCCCCTACACTTTCTAGGGAAAAGCATCCACTTGGTACTTTTCCCTAGAAGCTAGATCCATCTCTTCATGGGATGACTTTGAAAAAATGTTCATCCAGAATTTTGGAGATGAAAAACTCAAGAGGACTTGGTCATAGATTTGTCTTCAATGAAAATCATAGGCAAGGAAAGAGTTCAAGATTATAAACAAATATTTTCGTACCTCAAAAATAGGATCCCTACTACTTTTCTTCCTGTAGAAGAACTACTTGTTGCTTATTATGTTAAAGGTTTACCCATTCCCATTGCTATGTGGGTAAAAAGAGCATGTAAAGGTAACTTGCAGGAGGCCTTTGATGAGGCTATCTAGGTTGAAAAAGATATATTATGTTTGAAAGATAACCCTAATGCATCATCAGATCAACCTTCTACCTCCAAAAGAAAGCAAGAAAACCCTCCAAAACCCATAGTGAAAAACAAGGACCCATTTGAGATGAATGACATGAAAAAGTTCCTCCAAAATATCTCAAACGAAATGGTAGGCCTAAAAAATACCAATACAGAAAACCAGAACAATAATAGGGGATTCAATAGACAACCTTTTAGAAGACCTTATCAACCCCCACAAAACCAAGTCCCACCTAATCATGATGAAGGATTGAACTCTGAAGAAATTATTTCTATCTTTAAGGCTTTGGTTTCAAAATCACATAATTCCTGATCATCCAGATGAAAACCCATAAGAGAATCAAGATCCTGAACCACCAGATGAAGTAGAAGACCATCAAATAAACACAATTAGTTTCTTTTCAGAACTTCCCATGGCTGAGGAGGAAGATGAGCCTGAGCTTGTCTTCAATGTACAACACTCCTATAATACAAGGATTAAAGGATAGCCTGCACGAGAACCTTCCACTTCAACACCCACACCAAACAGAGGTAAAGCACTAGCACATAAGGAAATTGTAATTCTTGAAATAGAATACAGTCTCATTGATGACTTGAAAAGAGTGAAATCCAACATCTCTCTTTTTGAACTTCTGAAAATCCCTACAATGAGAGATAGTATGCCAAAAAGCATAATTGTCAACAAGCCCAGGGAGGCTCAGAACAACAATTTAGAGACATACTCTAAAACTGGAAATCATGAACCAGGTAGCAATAAAACACCTCATTTCCTGCTTACTTTTGAATTTTTCAATAGGAATGTCCACAACTGTATGATAGATTCAGGGGACTCATCAAATGTGATGCCTCTATCTGTCTGCAAAAAGTTGAATGCCTCTTGGGAGCCCTGCCCTACTCAAATTGTCCAACTTGATAGATCCAAAGTTGGGGTAGTGGGAGAACTGAAGAATGTCCTGTTAACACTATCTGCTGACCCTAGAATCCACCAGACTGTGGATATTATTGTGGCTGACATACCTGAAATGTATGGGATGTGGTTGAGCAGATATTGGTCAGAGAAGCTCAAAGGCTACTTCACTACTGATTGGTCCCACTTATGGATTCCTTACAATGGAAGACCAAATCTAATTAAAATCAGCAGGGAACCTTACATGAAACAAATTGTCACAGACTTAAATGATCATAGTGAACCTGTTGCATACTTTAGCTCCCATGTGGAACACTACACTTTCGATACATTCTTTGGGGATCTACCTGCGGATTTGTCACCAACAGAGAATGCACAGAATCAGTCCCAAATTGTCACTCTTACTTATGTTCCATTCTCAGGTACTGTTGTACATAATGTATACAATGTAAATACTAATTTTAGGATATATTTGAATGCATGGACTCTATTTTTTGATGGCTCTAGATCTAAAGATGGAGCTGGTGCAGGTTGTGTATTGATTGATCTAAAAGGAACCAAAACTATGATTGCCTGCAGACTTGAGTTTGAATGCACCAACAACATAGCTGAGTATGAGGTCTTGGTCCAGGGACTCAAGAAGGTGATTGATGTGGGTGCCCAGGTAATTGAATGCTATGGAGATTCTGAGATCATAGTAAAATAGGTGAGAAACAAAATCCATTGTTTTCCTCCTCATTTGATTAACTATCAGAAACTGGTAAGAGATCTCACTAACTCTTTTTCTGCATTTAACATCAAGTCAGTCCCCAGATCACAGAATTTTGATGCAAATTTACTGGCTAATACTGCATCTAGGTTGATCCCACCAGAAGGTTTGTCCCCTAATACTTTTTCAATTGAACTTATGTGCAGGCCTTCTATTCCTGATAATGTGACTAATTGGAAGGTGTTTGATGATGACCAACAAATATTAGACTTTCTCACATCCCAGGACACTTTTCAAGATGTGGAAATAGATGGGGTTGAGCATGAGAAGTCTCTATCTAATTCCACTCATCCTTCCAACCTTATCCCTAAATCAGTCATCAACCTAGAGAAATACTACGATATGCAAGATAAGTTCAAGCAAAAGACCAACTGTAAAACCCAGAGTTCATCCCTCAACTATGAGCCTGTCAACCTAGGAACTGAACAAAACCCTTGTTTCATCAATCTAGGGGTTGACTACTCTCCTGAGGAAAAGAGAGCTTTTATCAAATTGTGCAAGGATTTCAAAGATGTCTTTGCATGGAAATACGATGAACTCAAAACTTTGACACCAGTATCATGCACCATAATATACCAATGAAACCCGAGGTAAAACCATATCAACAAAAGTTAAGGAAGATGCATCCCAGTCTAGAACCCTCTGTCAAGAAGGAGCTTGAGAAGCTACTGGCAGCAAGAATTGTTTTCCCAATTAGACATACAAAGTGGATTTCTAACCTGGTACATGTTTGGAAGAAGAATGGGGAGATCAGACTCTGTGTTGATTTCAGGAACTTAAACAGAGCTTTTGAAAAGGACAATTACCTTGTTCCTCCTATGGAGCGGATTCTACAGAAAGTAGCAGGGTCTGAGATGTTTTCTCTCCTTGATGGCTTCTCAGGATATAACCAAGCCCTAGTTGCCCCTGATGATCAACTAAAAACATCTTTCAGGACCCCTTGGGGAACCTTTTCCTACAGGCAAATGCCTTTTGGGCTGAGAAACGTTGGTGCTACCTTTCAGAGAGCTATGGAAATAGCTTTCAGGGATTGATGCACAATTCTGTCGTTGTGTATTTAGATGATATTACCATTTATTCTAAAAAACGACATGAACATTTGTCTGCTCTGAACAGGTGTTCGAGCAGAAGATATGGAATCTCATTGAACCCAAAAAAATCTATATTTGCAATCACTGAAGGCAAGCTGTTAGGTTTTATTGTTTCAAAAGAAGGCATGATCATCAATCTAGAGCGCACAAAAGCCATTGCAAAGATCGGCCTACCCGGTTCACGTAAAGCTATGCAATCTTTTCTTGGTAAGATTAATTCCGTTCGTAGATTTGTTCCGAATTTTGCTCAAATTGTCAAGATGTTGCAACAATTGGTTAAAAAGGATGCTCAGTTCAAGTGGTCTAAGGAACAAAGAAATGCCTTTCTTGAAATTCGAAAATCCATTGTGGAAGCCCTCGCTCTGATGTCTCCAGAATTCAGCAAAGATTTTATTCTGTACACGTTTGCTACTGACTTCTCCTATGCAGTTGTCCTTACACATAAACATGAGAATGATGCTGAAATCCCTATTTCATTCATGAGCTCCACGTTCAAAGGAGCAAAACTCAACTACTCCCAGATCGATAAACAAGCTTACATGGTCTATAAATCGATAAAGCATTTTAGACCATATTTATTGAAATCTCGGACTAAAGTCATTGTTCCTTATGAAGCTAGCAGAAATGTTCTGGGTCAAAAGGAGCTAGGTGAAAAGAGAGCTCACTGGATGACAACTCTGCAAGAGTATGATTTGGAGATTAGACTAGCAAAGATTGTAAAAGGCCAAGGCTTGTGTCTGCTCACCGCTCAATCCAATGATCCTATACAACAGCAGATTGAGTGGGAATAAGAGGAAGGACCTGCAGGAGGGAACTTCTCAGGAGAAACCACTGCACATAAGATCTTGAGGGCAAGATACTACTGGCCTAATTTTTTCAAAGATGCATACTCTTATGCCAGAAGATGTGAAGCGTGCCAGAAGTGTGCTGGGAAAATGAAAAAAATTGCCTTTCCTTTTCTAGCCAATAATAGTTCAGCTTCCATTCCAACAATGGGGACTAGATTTTGTTGGACCCATCAACCCTGCTTCCTCCCTGCAACACAAGTACATCTTGACATCCACAGACTACTTTACCAAATGGGTAGAGGGAGTCCCTCCCAAACAATGCAATACAAACCAAGTGATATACTTCCTTGAAATCCAAATAGTCACTAGGTTTGGTGCCCCTGAATTTCTAGTGTTTGACAATGCCTCTTATTTTTCTTCCATTGATCTTACACAGTATGCCCTTGAAAAAGGGATAAAGATGAAGTTTTCTTCCAATTACTATCCACAAGGGAATGGACTAGCAAAGTCTTCCAACAAAAACTTGATTAACATCTTAAAGAAGACAGTTGCTACCCACCATAAAGATTGGCACACCCATCTATACAATGCTCTTTGGGCAGACTGGGTCACCCCAAAGGAAGCCATAGGAAACTTCACGTATTGTTTAGTTTATCATAAAGAGGCCATCTTTCCATCCAACCTCATGATTCCTTCAGTACAGTTGACACAGTCCATACAAGAGGATGATTCTTCCCCACTCCAACAAAGAATTGATATGATACTCAAGCTGGAAGAAGATAGGGAGAAGTCCAAAAACAAGTTGTATCAACACCAGCAGCTAGTAAAGAGGTGGTTTGATGAGAAGTCCTCATCTGATAGGGAGTTTACTGTGGGGGACTTGGTGTTAAAGTGGGATAAGCAACATAAAGACAAGAATGATTACACCAAGTTCCAACGCTTATGGCTAGGACCATTCATTGTTACAGAAAATCTTGGTCCTAGTACTGTCCGGTTGCAGACACTGGAAGGTATCTCAGATACCTAACCAGTGAATGTGTAGTTGCTCAAAAATTACTTTGTTTAAATGAGCATATTTCCTTACTTGTACATAAAGTGTGGTTTGTTTTCTTTCCTTCTTTTTTGTCATTTAATTTTTCTTTTGTACATTGGTTTTATTTTGAATAATGTCCACACATGTGGAAAAGGTTGTTGAATGGTGTGTTTCAAAGTTAATTTAGTCTGAAGTTTTCAAGTTGCAATGTCAGTTTTAATTTCACTCAGTCTACATCAGAAAATGATTTTCATGAAATCAACAGTCAACATTTGCAAAGCTTTGATTGATACCTTCCCACCTGAATCACTATCTTTATAGATGTCTTATTTGGTTAATTGAGGTTATCGAAGTGATTAGTTTTTCTTATCTTATGTTTCATTTGTGAATGGAAGCATATCTTCATAACCTGGTCAACCTTTATCTATTCTGGATCCCATTATAGTCACCTTGAAAATGATTCACCTTAATAATTGTAGATTGCAAGATGGGGGTCTTATCACAAGCCAGCCCATTATGTTCATAGGTGTTTAGTGGAATGACATATCCACATATGGTCACCAAGCTAGGGAGATGACTTTCAGTTACTACTGGAAGGTGGAAGATCCTATCACAAGTCGGTCCACTCATGATCTGCAAAACATCAGTGAGTAACACTACTAGCATATGGTAACCAAGCCATGGTAGTGTCTTGTGATTTACACATCAATATATTTTCTTTTTATTTTTATAAGACAATTGTTGTATATGAATATAGGGGGTTCTTATTACAAGCCATCCCTACCATGATCATGAATTTGATTTTGGACTGGAATTACCACTTTATGGTTACCAAGCCATGGTAATTGCTTTCGGTGTCAAAAGCTGAAAGATAAGGAGTCTCCTTATCGAGCTAGCTTGTTCAGTTTCCAAATCAAGTTTGTGAATGGCATTGCCAACATCTGATCACCAAGTCAGGGCAATGGCCTTGTGTCAACAAAAGTATTATGCATGTATTTTCATTATGTTTCCAGAAGAAAAGAGAAAAGTAAAAAAAAAGGAAAAAGAGGAAAAGAAAAAGAAATGTATATATTTTTCAGTAATGCATCTATACATAAATAAATTATTAATGAAAACAAGGTAATTTATAATTTGGTTATCCAAAATGGTTCTAAGTTTGTTATGAGGTTCAACACAAACTGCCTTCCTATGATTGCATAATGGTAAAGGATTCTTGTTTACTTCTAGATTTCCTTATAAGATAGATATCATCATTAATTGGTTTTGGATGGAAATATCTCTATCATATGACTATCTCTGCTGTTTAGTTGTGTTTTTGTGAGAACATTTTGAAATTGTAGATTGAAATATCAATTTGCTGACATATCTTCCTTGTAACTACAGATTTTATTTACAGAGATAACTGGTTCGTCCCAGTCAGTCGCCATTTGTTGTAGGTACAACAGATCCCATGTTTTAATTAAAACATGGGAGCCCAAAATTTTTTGTATGCAAAGGTAATGATTAAATTCCATAGTCATTTTGGGGTTTTTCATCATGCTTTTATTGCTTTTCCATGATCTTATTCAGTTAGTAATTTTCCTTTTAAAAATTCCTTTGGTTTTTGCATTTTTTTGTGAGTTGCGGAAAGCTTTGATTTTCCCAAAATTTAGCTATTTCCGCAACCCGCAATCCGCAATCCGCAATGCGAATTGCGGAAGCTTGCTTTTCGGTATTGAAAAATTTTCGTTCTGTAACCCGCAATCCGCAATGCATATTGCGGATGTGGAATTGTTTTTCAATAATTGTGGTCTTTTGCACCCGCAACCCGCAATTGCATATTGCGGGAAGACTCTTAAAATAGTTTTGCGCTTTGCGTTTTCGCAACCCGCAACCTGCAATTGCGGATTGAGGAAAGTGTTTGAATAATAAGTTCACGTCTTTCTTTTACGCAACCCAGAACCTGCAATTGTGGATTGCGGATTGTGGAAGGGTCATTATGCTAAATAGTGTTGTTTGCATTTCCGAAACCCGCAACCTGCAATTGCGGATTGTAGATTGCGGAAAATTCTAGTTTGTTAATAGTTAAAGTTGCGCAAAGAATGTATATATTTGCAAAATAAACGCCCGCGACCCTTCTTCCGCATCCTGCATGTTTAATCTTAACCATTGATTTCTCTTCATCTTGCAGATGATGTTACGTTGTTTGATTTGAATAACTATTTGGGTTTTCCATTTTTCTTCACTAATTTTCAAATTGCAATCAAGTTCTTAACTATAATTTTCATCTTCGGCCAAACATGAAATGGTAATCATTGATTCAACTAATTCGTAATGATCAAATGTTTAGATTTGACATCAAATCATACGTGATATAATGAAAATCTTATCTCGACTTAATCCAAATTTCGTCGACACATGATGTGTGTTATTTCGTTTCAGACGTGATAATTGCAATTCCCATACCGTAATATTTTAATCATGGCAATTCATTACACTCAGTCATTTTGGAATATTTATTGTTCTTTTAAATACAAACATCAATATGAGCAATTTGTTGGCCGTCATATTGCATGGAAAAGTTTTGTTAATCAATTTTCAGAGATTTCCTTCTAACAGTTACATACTATGAGCAAGATGGAGAAAAGTCACAAATCTTCGGTTAGATTTTGTGAAGAGAAAGAACTTCAGCCTCTTCAATACCATGAACCTGTGTCGCCACCTTTTAAAGCAGATGTTTTGAATGACAGCACTGGTGGTGAAAAAGAAGACTCTGAGATTCAATCCAGGTACATACGGCTCCCTCAGAGGAAGAGAAGGAAGATCACTGAAAAACATGTTAATCAAGACGATACAATTATTCGGGATTTTATAATCAACACAGTACTTGTCACTCCACCAATCCCCTTGAAGGAAGGACAAGTGGCCGACTTTTCAGTTTTTTAGGACATTATCAATCATCATGAATCTTCTAAGAAAGATCTTTCAATTCCCTTGTCATTCGTCACAGACAGCTAGTAGATTGTTGTTATCTTTCACAGTTCATTGCGGGATACTTTCCCGAAAGTATGTGATGAAATATTTTGGGAATTTTTTGAAATGCTTAGTATTAATCACTCTTGGAGATGATTTAGTAAGAGTAGTTGATTTTGTAATCCATGTTTTATGGGAAGTATATCATTTGTAACTATTTTGTAACTATTATTCAAAAGGTAGAGGTCTCATGGGGTAGGGGGGAGAAAATCTGCAAAAGAAGACTGGAGATACTCTAATTAATGAAAAGATTGTAATTTCTTGAAATTTTGAGCTAATACAGTTAGTTTTCTCTTACTTCATCTTTTGTCAATTTATCAAATTTATTTGATGAATGTTGATTTTCACTTCAGCTTATTAATGAATATTGTTTAATTTTTGAAATCAATAATCAATGCATTGATCTACAGTTTAGATTTGTCTCAATTGATGATCTATGTGTATTTATGTTTTAAGTGAATTTATTTAATTAAAACATTTATCTATTTCTGCAAATGATTAACATAAATTATTAAATTAATGTTAATTTTTCAATTAGCATTCCAGCTACAAGATAATCTTGCATGTACCTAATCTTCAAACTACTATCATTTAATTTTTATTGTCTGATTGTATTTTGGAAGTAATAAGAAAATATCAATTTTCACATTTCTGTCAAACTAGTGAACAGCCTTGTTTAAATCCTCAAATCAAGTTATCCTGCATATCAACCAACCACTTTTTTTAGATTAGATCTAACTTAGATTAGATTTATTTTAAGATAGATTTCTTTCTAGAGTTAGAACACTTTGATCTTCCCTCACAGGAAGACAGATCCTTTCACGATCAAACCCCATAAGTGCCAGCAGAGGCCTTTATATCCGTGGGAGTTAACTACACCAAACAGTCTGGGGATAGAACTGCTCTTGCATAGAGCTTTTTGAATCCTTCCAGGATGGGTTTTCACCCTCTGTTGTTATCCTTGGAACCCATTCCAGCAACTTACACAACCAGGGCTTCAACAAGTACCAGAGGAGGCATGGACATGTATGAGTTGTAATGTTTCTCATTTCAAAATATTTGGTTGCATTGCTTATGCTCATGTTCCTAAACAGCTAATAAAAAAGCTATATGATAGGAGTGAGAAATGTATCTTTCTTGGATACAATGAAGAATATAAATCCTACGAACTGTATACCCCTTGTTAGCACTCGAATTTTCCTTGGGCTGTATCAAGGAAACCCCGAGGTAACCTCAAACCAATCTTTAGACTGAAAGTTGGCCTCTTTCAGCCGGAGAGGGCTCTCTCAGCAAATCTGCTATCCAATGTCACCACGACAGCAGCTTGATAATAAATTCAATGGCCAAATTTGTAAAATCACAGTAAAAAATTTACAGGCTTTAAATGATGTGGCTAGATAAACAAAAGAAGGATATCATTGGGCAATGGAGTCAAGATCATGAAATACAAAAGATGTGCAGAGTTTTTAGCAAAATAGTTTTTCATTAGAGGCGGGATAGCTATGTTTTTTACCGTCAAGTTTCTTGATTTTTGGTGGTAATGGAAGGAAAGATGAACAGTGCATTAAATACGGGCATCAAACTAGGATGAATCTGTATTAACTTTAGAGGAATATTTGAGTGGATACTTGAATAGGATGAACCAGAGCATATAGATATGAATTCAAGTTTCACTATAACCTTTATTCAAATATGACAGGAAAAACATAATGGAAAGGATTAACAAAGAAGATAAACATTGCACATATGAGAAGGGAAAAGGATAGACTGTAAAAAAAAACACAACACGAGAATCTCCAATTCTGTTAAAAATGCTTGCTTGACTCTGCAATATTTATTTAAATATGAAGATGAAAACAGGACCTTCCTGTAGGCCTTCTTACTCAAAATCGAACCCCCTTTTCATTGTAAAATGCATAATTTATACAAAAAAAAGTGCTCCCCGAGCAAACCCTAACTGTATTTGTCTAAAAATGGTTTCTAACTAATTTTTATGAATAAAACAAATCTGGAGCAGTTACAAAATATTTTGAATGAAGAAATATAGAGAAACTTTTTGTAATTTTCTTTAACCTGCGGATTCCAGGACTTCAAATATCTTTCTTTTCCACCTGTCGAGTATTTTGGTGACGAGATGAGCAACACCATTAACTAACATATTCAACAACACCATTCCCGTCATCTCCTTGAAAAAATTATATCTTCTAAAAGAAAAATTGAAAATCTTCTCATGTGTCGACTTGTCATTGAGTAGCTATTATATGTTTATTGGAATGTTTAAAATCAGCTGTAGACGAATCAAGTTTCATAATTTCCATCTTGAAAATATTTTATGCAAAGCGCCAATTAATATTTGCTCCTTTCATCCTCAAACAAATGGCGTTTAGGGTTTCAAGAACAAGACAATAGGTTAAAGAATAATAAATTGACACGAAAAGGGCAACTTTTCCTTTTATAACCCCGTAAGCGATTTTTCTTTGCCAAAGGTGGTGTCGCATGGCCCGTTGAGTAGTATTCAATACCATTTTTACTCATGCGGATGAATCAAATGCGAATACATGTGATGGTTTTTTATACTCCGCAACCACCCATCATCTTTACTTTAGTGCATGTAGACACTGCCGGATAAATTGAGAGCCGTCGATCTTCCTCTACGGTACTTGCACACCTTCCCAAACAATACGATATTGACTACTTTGACAAAATTGTAATGTCTCCAATGGCATTCATTGTTGTCACCAATACTCGGATTTAGCAGCTCCCAACTTCCCACCTGTACTCAAGGATGTATTTATAGTTTGAACTATTTTCCCATTCCATGTTACAAACATACTTTCAAAACGTTGAGATACATTTCGACCTTTCAAGCTTTTCGACAGGTGGTTCCATCTTAATTGTAAAGAGCACATAACTGAATGAGGATGGCACATTTGTTTGTAAGTCAACGACTCCTTGGAGTGAACCCATAGCGTCGAACTCCATTGATGGTGGTAGCCGATCCATGGGAAACCATGTGTAGTCGATATTCAGCAGCTGAAAGAGTTTTGTTTCAGAAGACATTTTAAACCTGTACTTGGATTTATATGGGCAACCAGAAACTTCACGACTTTATTGAAGCTCATCACACCAAGGTATTGACAAATTTTAGTTCTGCTTGCCCGGTTGTGATGTTGCTTTATGAACAGTTCTTGTCCCACATTTCGTTTCCTCCATAGTCATTATTTATATCACCATGACCTCTTCCCAAACGACGATATCTGTCATCTGAGGAGAATCATTCTGGGCCATGCAAAAGGTAAAGGCATTAACGTGACGAGAGAGTTTGCTTAGTCGTTGCAAAACAACGTGAGCCAATACAGACGATTATAGCCTTACCATTGCTGCCAGAAAATGATTAACCACAAAAATTTATTAAGTGCCAACAACTGGCTCCAGCAGGGGATGCTGTCCTCCTAGTGAGGCAACGAAGAACAACGTAGATCATGTGCCTGACCATTGGGCGGATCCCAACCTTGACAACCGCAACCTGTAACCTATATCCTGTAATCAATCTTTCATCCAAAAATTGTAGCTGAAAACCACTTTAACTGTAGAAAACTGAAAACAACACTGTACATACTGGAAACTGCTTGCCTGGCAAACTTGTTTCTCCTACCTACCCTACCTTTAGAATGTCAAAGACTTTCCATCAATCAAGTAATTCGGAAACACCAATAAATCCAATCCATTAGGTGTTCAAACAATCTAATTCCTTTGCCGTGTTCAAAATAAGCCAATAACATAAAATATGACAGTATAGGCAACCACTGATAATCTTTATTCTCAAAATAAAAACCTAGCTGCAAATCGAAACTGAGAAATTTCTTCATATACTCAACTATAGGATCAAAGAAGATACATTTTATTTGAAGTACCGTCGGATTTTCTGCAATTTGACGGGAGAGCTTAAATGTTCTTTCTTCCTTAACATTCTTTTCCAGAAATGAATGATTAACCTCATACTCTAAAGTATCCTCAAACAGCGAACATTCTGCAAGATCATTAAATATGACAGCTCTATCTTGTTGATGAAAGAAACTGGTGTCTAATAGATGATTTCCTTGTGGTGGATCGTCATCATAAATAGATTCCTTCATAAAATCATCATGCTTGTCATCATTCAAATTCAGATTTTCATGTCCAAAAATGGAAGAAGTTTCACTTACATATCCTGGACTATGTGAAGATTGCAAATCTGTATAAGCAGGGGTTGTAGCATGACTCTGCAGGAGCTGATCTATTTTTTCTTCCGTTAAAAGAGGAGGTGTCTGTGCATTTCCTGAATCAAAAAACTATTGTTTTCTTCTTCTTCTGCAGATTGATCATGATGTTGGATGTATTCTTCATTTGTATACAAAGGAGTAGATGAATCAACCTTTGTTTCCAAAGAGGGGTCATGGGATACTACTGTCATTTCTTCATTTATCTCATCTACAACAAGCTTTTCTTGATCGTCAAGGCCATGGACTTGTGAAGAGAAATGATAGAGTGTTTCATATAGGTCTTCATTATTCTTATTTTCTAGATCTTCATCAATACTTTCAAGGTATTGTATGAAACCCTCAAACTGATCACAACAATTTTCCGCTAAAGACAAAGCTGGAAAATCTACTGTATAATGCTCATAAAATGCTATGTGAAAATCTTTTAAAGAAAACAAGCTTCCAGATCTCAAACCTTCATACCAATCCCTTGCTTTGCCTTCTAAAGAAGCCATGAACATCTTCATAAGACAGTCCTCATGGAACATAATCTTCAACTTGTGTACATGTACAAGAAATTTGATTAAATGTAAAGCAACATTATCACTGTTTTCATCTCTGAATTTGGGCAAGCAGGTTTGCCAATCTATTTTGGGAATTTGATTCGGAAAACCAGGAATATGAGAACTGTTCATAGGAGCATACCTTCTTAACAATGAGGCCATTTCGAAATACTGGAGCTGCAAATTCTAATTTGAAAATCAAAGAGACCAGCGTGTGAAACAATGCAACACTGGATTTCTTTAATGTGGAGTCGCCATGAAATTTCTGAGAACTAGATTCGTTGAAGATGGAGTCGCCAGGTGAAAGATGCACATCCTGCTTGATATTTGACCATTGCTCACCATCAACAATCAAATCTGCAACTTTGTCATTCATACCCAGGGAAAATGAAATCTTCGATCCCCAACAACGGCACCAAAATGTTAGCACTTGAATTTTCCTTAGGCTGTATCGAGGAAACCCCGAGGTAACCTCAAACCAATCTTTAGACTGAAAGTTGGCCTCTTTCAGCCGGAGAGGGCTCTCTCAGCAAATCTGCTATCCAATGTCACCACGACAGCAGCTTGATAATAAATTCAACGGCCAAATTTGTAAAATCACAGTAAAATCTTTACAGGCTTTAAATCATGTGGCTAGATAAACAAAAGAAGGATATCATTGGGCAATGGAGTCAAGATCATGAAATACAAAAGATGTGCAGAGTTTTTAGCAAAATAGTTTTTCATAAGAGGCGAGATAGCTATGTTTTTTACTGTCAAGTTTCTTGATTTCTGGTGGTAATGGAAGGAAAGATGAACAGTCCATTAAATACGGGCATCAAACTAGGATGAATCCATATTAACTTTAAAGAAATATTTGAGTGGATACTTGAATAGGATGAACCAGAGCATATAGATATGAATTCCAGTTTCACTATAACCTTTA
Source organism: Larix kaempferi (assembly GCA_027924585.1). Taxonomy (NCBI): domain Eukaryota; kingdom Viridiplantae; phylum Streptophyta; class Pinopsida; order Pinales; family Pinaceae; genus Larix; species Larix kaempferi. The sequence goes on from BSBM01000377.1 coordinate 3,112,110, forward strand.
TTCAGATATGAAAGGAAAAACATAATGGAAAGGATTAACAAAGAAGATCAACATTGCACATATGAGAAGGGAAAAGGACAGACTGTAAAAAAAAACACAACACGAGAATCTCCAATTCTGTTAAAAATGCTTGCTTGACTCTACAATATTTATTTAAATATGAAGATGAAAACAGGACCTTCCTGTAAGACTTCTTGCTGAAAATCGAACCCCCTTTTCATTGTAAAATGCATAATTTATACCAAAACAAAATGCTCCCCGAGCAAACCCTAACTGTATTTGTCTAAAAATAGTTTCTAACTGATTTTTATGAATAAAACAAATCTGGAGCGGTTACAAAATATTTTGAATGAAGAAATATAGAGAAATTTTTTGTAATTTTCTTTAACCTGCTGATTCCAGGACTTCAAATATCTTTCTTTTCCACCTGTCGAGTATTCTGGTGACGAGCTGAGCAACACCATTAACTAACATATTCAACAACACCATTCCCGTCATCTCCTTGAAACAATTATATCTTCTAAAAGAAAAATTGAAAATATTCTCATGTGTCGACTTGTCATTGAGTAGCTATTATATGTTTATTGGAATGTTTAAAATCAGCTGTAGACGAATCAAGTTTCATAATTTCCATCTTGAAAATATTTTATGCAAAGCGCCAATTAATATTTGCTCCTTTCATCTGCGAACAAATGGCGTTTAGGGTTTCAAGAACAAGACAATAGGTTAAAGAATAATAAATTGACACGAAAAGGGCAACTTTTCCTTTTATAACCCCGTAAGCGGTTTTTCTTTGCCAAAGGTGGTGTCGCATGGCCCGTTGAGTAGTATTCAATACCATTTTTACTCATGCGGATGAATCAAATGCGGATACATGTGATGGTTGTTTATACTCCGCAACCACCCATCATCTTTACTTTAGTGCATGTAGACACTGCCGGATAAATTGAGAGCCATCGATCTTCCTCTCCAATACTTGCACACCTTCCCAAACAATACGATCTTGACTACTTTGACAAAATTGTAATGTCTCCAACGGCATTCATTGTTGTCACCAATACTCGGATTTAGCAGCTCCCAACTTCCCACCTGTACTCAAGGATGTATTTATAGTTTGAACTATTTTCCCATTCCATGTTACAAACATACTTTCAGAACGTTGAGATACATTTCGACCTTTCAAGCTTTTCGACAAGTGGTTCCATCTTAATTGTAAAGAGCACATAACTGAATGAGGATGGCACATTTGTTTGTAAGTCAACGACTCCTTGGAGTGAACCCATAGTGTCGAACTCCATTGATGGTGGTAGCCGATCCATGGGAAACCATGTGTAGTCGATATTCAGCAGCTGAAAGCGTTTTGTTTTAGAAGACATTTTAAACCTGTACTTGGATTTATATGGGCAACCAAAAACTTCACGACTTTATTGAATCTCAACACACCAAGGTATTGACAAATTTTAGTTCTGCTTGCCCGGTTGTGATGTTGCTTTATGAACAGTTCTTGTCCCACATTTCGTTTCCTCCATAGTCATTATTTATATCACCATGACCTCTTCCCAAACAACGATATCTGTCATCTGAGGAGAATCATTCTAGGCCATGCAAAAGGTAAAGGCATTAACGTGACGAGAGAGTTTGCTTAGTCGTTGCAAAACAACGTGAGCCAATACAGACGATTATAGCCTTACCATTGCTGCCAGAAAATGATTAACCACAAAAATTTATTAAGTGCCAACAACTGGCTCCAGCTGGGGATACTGTCCTCCTAGCGAGGCAACGAAGAACAACGTAGACCCTGTGCCTGACCATTGGGCAGCTCCCAACCTTGACAACCGCAACCTGTAACCTATATCCTGTAATCAATCTTTCATCCAAAAATTGTAGCTGAAAACCACTTTAACTGTAGAAAACTGAAAACAACACTGTACATACTGGAAACTGCTTGCCTGGCAAACTTATTTCTCCTACCTACCCTACCTTTAGAATGTCAAAGACTTTCCATCAATCAAGTAATTCGGAAACACCAATAAAGCCAATCCATTAGGTATTCAAACAATCTAATTCCTTTGCCGTGTTCAAAATAAGCCAATAACATAAAATATGACAGTATAGGCAACTACTGATAATCTTTATTCTCAAAATAAAAACCTAGCTGCAAATCGAAACTGAGAAATTTCTTCATATACTCAACTATAGGATCAAAGAAGATACATTTTATTTGAAGTACCTTCGGATTTTCTGCAATTTGACGGGAGAGCTTAAATGTTCTTTCTTCCTTAACATTATTTTCCAGAAATGAATGATTAACCTCATACTCTAAAGTATCCTCAAACAGCGAACATTCTGCAAGATCATTAAATATGACAGCTCTATCTTGTTGATGAAAGAAACTGGTGTCTAATAGCTGATTTCCTTGCGGTGGATGGTCATCATAAATGGATTCCTTCATAAAATCATCATGATTGTCATCATTCAAATTCAGATTTTCATGTCCAAAAATGGAAGAAGTTTCACTTACATATCCTGGACTATGTGAAGATTGCAAATCTGTATAAGCAGGGGTTGTAGCATGACTCTGCAGGAGCTGATCTATTTTTTCTTCCGTTAAAAGAGGAGGTGGTCTGTGCATTTCCTGAATCAAAAAACTATTGTTTTCTTCTTCTTCTGCAGATTGATCATGATGTTGGATGTATTCTTCATTTGTATACAAAGGAGTAGATGAATCAACCTTTGTTTCCATAGAGGGGTCATGGGATACTACTGTCATTTCTTCATTTATCTCATCTACAACAAGCTTTTCTTGATCGTCAAGGCCATGGACTTGTGAAGAGAAATGATAGAGTGTTTCATATAGGTCTTCATTATTCATATTTTCTAGATCTTCATCAATACTTTCAAGGTATTGTATGAAACCCTCAAACTGATCACAACAATTTTCCGCTAAAGACAAAGCTGGAAAATCTATTGTATAATGCTCATAAAATGCTATGTGAAAATCTTTTAAAGAAAACAAGCTTCCAGATCTCAAACCTTCATACCAATCCCTTGCTTTGCCTTCTAAAGAAGCCATGAACATCTTCATAAGACAGTCCTCATGCAACATAATCTTCAACTTGTGTACATGTACATGAAATTTGATTAAATGTAAAGCAACATTATCACTGTTTTCATCTCTGAATTTGGGCAAGTAGGTTTGCCAATCTATTTTGGGAATTTGATTCAGAAAACCAGGAATATGAGACCTGTTCATAGGAGCATACCTTCTTAACAATGAGGCCATTTCGAAATACTGGAGCTGCAAATTCTAATTTTAAAATCGAAGAGACCAGCCTGTGAAACAATGCAACACTGGATTTCTTTAATGTGGAGTCGCCATGAAATTTCTGAGAACTGGATTCGTTGAAGATGGAGTCGCAAGGTGAAAGATGCACATCCTGCTTGATATTTGACCATTGCTCACCATCAACAATCAAATCTGCAACTTTGTCATTCATACCCAAGGAAAATGAAATCTTCGATCCCCAACAATGGCACCAAAATGTTAGCACTTGAATTTTCCTTAGGCTGTATCGAGGAAACCCCGAGGTAACCTCAAACCAATCTTTAGACTGAAAGTTGGCCTCTTTCAGCCGGAGAGGGCTCTTTCAGCAAATCTGCTATCCAATGTCACCACGACAGCAGCTTGATAATAAATTCAACGGCCAAATTTGTAAAATCACAGTAAAATCTTTACAGGCTTTAAATCATGTGGCTAGATAAACAAAAGAAGGATATCATTGGGCAATGGAGTCAAGATAATGAAATACAAAAGATGTGCAGAGTTTTTAGCAAATTAGTTTTTCATTAGAGGCGAGATAGCTATGTTTTTTACCGTCAATTTTCTTGATTTCTGGTGGTAATGGAAGGAAAGATGAACAGTCCATTAAATACGGGCATCAAACTAGGATGAATCCATATTAACTTTAAAGGAATATTTGAGTGGATACTTGAATAGGATGAACTAGAGCATATAGATATGAATTCCAGTTTCACTATAACCTTTATTCAAATATGAAAGGAAAAACATAATGGAAAGGATTAACAAAGAAGATCAACATTGCACATATGAGAAGGGAAAAGGATAGACTGTAAAAAAAAACACAACACGAGAATCTCCAATTCTGTTAAAAATGCTTGCTTGACTCTACAATATTTATTTAAATATGAAGATGAAAACAGGACCTTCCTGTAGGCCTTCTTACTGAAAATCGAACCCCCTTTTCATTGTAAAATGCATAATTTATACCAAAAAAAAATGCTCCCCGAGCAAACCCTAACTATATTTGTCTAAAAATAGTTTCTAACTGATTTTTACGAATAAAACAAATCTGGAGCGGTTACAAAATATTTTGAATGAAGAAATATAGAGAAATTTTTTGTAATTTTCTTTAACCTGCTGATTCCAGGACTTCAAATATCTTTCTTTTCCACCTGTCGAGTATTCTGGTGATGAGCTGAGCAACACCATTAACTAACATATTCAACAACACCATTCCCGTCATCTCCTTGAAACAATTATATCTTCTAAAAGAAAATTTGAAAATCTTCTCATGTGTCGACTTGTCATTGAGTAGCTATTATATGTTTATTGGAACGTTTAAAATCAGCTGTAGACAAATCAAGTTTCATAATTTCCATCTTGAAAATATTTTATGCAAAGCGCCAATTAATATTTGCTCCTTCTTTCATCTGCGAACAAATGACGTTTAGGGTTTCAAGAACAAGACAATAGGTTAAATAATAATAAATTGACACGAAAAGGGCAACTTTTCCTTTTATAACCCCGTAAGCGGTTTTTCTTTGCCAAAGGTGGTGTCGCATGGCCCGTTGAGTAGTATTCAACACCATTTTTACTCATGCGGATGAATCAAATGTGGATACGTGTGATGGTTGTTTATACTCCGCAACCACCCATCATCTTTACTTTAGTGCATGTAGACACTGCCGGATAAATTGAGAGCCGTCGATCTTCCTCTACGGTACTTGCACACCTTCCCAAACAATACGATCTTGACTACTTTGACAAAATTGTAATGTCTCCAACGGCATTCATTGTTGTCACCAATACTCGGATTTAGCAGCTCCCAACTTCCCACCTGTACTCAAGGATGTATTTATAGTTTGAACTATTTTCCCATTCCATGTTACAAACATACTTTCAGAACGTTGAGATACATTTCGACCTTTCAAGCTTTTCGGCAAGTGGTTCCATCTTAATTGTAAAGAGCACATAACTGAATGAGGATGGCACATTTGTTTGTAAGTCAACGACTCCTTGGAGTGAACCCATAGTGTCGAACTCCATTGATGGTGGTAGCCGATCCATGGGAAACCATGTGTAGTCGATATTCAGCAGCTGAAAGCGTTTTGTTTCAGAAGACATTTTAAACCTGTACTTGGATTTATATGGGCAACCAGAAACTTCACGACTTTATTGAAGCTCATCACACCAAGGTATTGACAAATTTTAGTTCTGCTTGCCCGGTTGTGATGCTGCTTTATGAACAGTTCTCGTCCCACATTCTGTTTCCTCCATAGTCATTATTTATATCACCATGACCTCTTCCCAAACGACGATATCTGTCATCTGAGGAGAATCATTCTGGGTCATGCGAAAGGTAAAGGCATTAACGTGACGGGAGAGTTTGCTTAGTCGTTGCAAAACAACGTGAGCCAATATAGACGATTATAGCCTTACCATTGCTGCCAAAAAATGATTAACCACAAAAATTTATTAAGTGCCAACACCCCTATTACCAAAAAGGTTATCATCAACAGAGATGTGTTGTTCAAGGAGGAAGAGTCATGGGATGGAACCATAGACAAGGTTGTGCGAGCTGCAATACACCAACCAGAAGCTGAAGAAGAAGAAGAGTTGAGTGGACAACAGGTTCCAGTAGCATCTTCACCAGCAGCAAATACTCCAACAAAGACACCTAGAAACTTAGTTCGAGGTGAAGCATCAAGATCAGGAGATCGATGTACTCCTAGTCCACAATCAGGTAATGAATCTGATCACAGTAATAGAAAGACTAGAATATTAGAAGATGTTTTTGATGAATTGGATGAAAATACCAATTTTGCTTTTATTACTAGTCAACCTATGTTTTATGAAGAGGCAGTAAAAGAAGAGCATTGGGTAAAATCTATGGACGAAGAGATAGATTCCATTGAGAGAAATGGTACATGGGATCTAGTTGACCTGCCAAAAGATAAGAAACCTATTGGTGTGAAGTGGGTCTATAAGTCTAAACTCAATGAAAAAGGTGAGGTTGATAGGTACAAGGAAAGGTTAGTAGAAAAAGGTTTCTCACAGCAGCTAGGAATTGATTTTGGAGAAACGGTTGCACCAGTGGCCAGATTGGACACAGTGAGAGCAGTCCTAGCAATAGCAGCCCAGAACAAATGGAAAGTTTTTCAAATGGATGTCAAGACGGCATTCTTGAATGGAATTATTGAAGAATAAATTTATGTGGAACAGCCACAAGGGTATGAAATCAAAGAACATGAAAAGAATTTTTACAAGTTGAAGAAATCTTTATATGGGCTCAAGCAAGCTCCAAGAGCTTGGTACAACAAAATTGATTCCTAATCAGAAATGGTTTTAGCAGAAGCAACAGCGAACCAACACTTTGCACGAAGGTAAATCAACATGGACATATTTCGATAGTTTGTTTATATGCTAATGATATGATTTTTACAAGTGACCTGTCAGTAGATGAGTTCAAGGGAGATATGAAGAAAGAGTTCAAGATGACAGACCTTGGAATAATGAATTTATTTCTTAGCTTAGAGGTAGAACAGTCAGAAAAATGTATATTTATCTCTCAAAGTAAATATGCTAATGAAGTGCTTAAGCGATTCAGAATGCTTAAATGCAAACCGACACCTACACCAGTGGAAACGGGTACAAAGTTGAGCAAAGAATATGACAATTCCAAAGTAGATCCAACATTGTTTAAGAGACTTGTAGGAATTCTCATGTATCTCACAGCGACAAGACCAGATATTATGTATGTTGTCAGCTTGATTTCCAGGTTCATGGAATCTCCCAAAGGCTCGCATTGGAAAGTTGGAAAAAGGATCTTACAATATGTTGTGAGGACTTCAACCTATGGAATTTTATACTCAAGAACTGAGTATGATGGTCTGACAAGTTTCACTGATAGTGATTTTGGAGGAAGTTTGGACGATGGGAAGAGCACTTTTGGTCATGTTTTTCATCTTGGATCGGGGGTGATTTCATGGGAATCCAAGAAGCATCCCATTGTAACTATTTCATCAACAGAAGCAGAGTATGTAGCATCAACATCAGCAACATGTCAAGCAGTCTACTTACGCAGAGTTTTGGAAGGTCTTCAACAGAAACAAGAAGTACCAACAACAATCTATTGTGACAACAATTCAGCGATCGCCCTATCCAAGAACCATGTATTTCACGAAAAGGGAAAGCACATTGATACCATATGTCATTTCATAAGAGAACTTGTGAACAATGGTGAATTTCATGTTGAGCATTGTAAATCAATTGATCAATTGACTAACATATTCACAAAGCCGTTGACAAAAGATATTTTTGAAACTCATAGAGATAATTTAGGCATTGTAAAAGATGCATTAGTCAACAGTCATAATTAAGGGGTAGTGTTAGAAATAGTAATTACTCATTTATCTTTTAGCTTTAGCTTTAGTTCTATTTAGAAGTTCAATTTAGTTTAGGCATAAATCCTACATGCAAAAGCTAGGTTAGATTTTTAGTTCTTTCAATAAGTGCTTAAATACACTTTCAGTTTTTATTGTAATAGAATTTAGTTTATCTTTTGTTTATCAATAAATATTGAAGAGTTGTAGCTCATTCTGCATAATCTTTGTGTTTATTTCTGCCTCCAACCTTCAAAGACCTAGTCTTCTCTAGGACTGTGTAGAAAGAAAAAAAAACCAGTATACCTTACACAGGTTGGACACCGAAGAAAGATTCCGTGAGACTCCTAGGATTTATTTTTCTCATCCAATGTGATTCGAACCTCCACGCCTCTATAAGTATACCAACGCGATCATAATCTGTAAGCGCAATCATGGAAATGAAACTTGTGGAAACATATGTTTTCATGTATGTCGCTGCACGCAAAATTGTACCATATTCTAGCCAATGCGTGGCCCTTCCTCAGTATGTTGTGTTCCATGGTTTGTGCTTTCTTTAAAGAATCAAGCAGGTTCCCGTAATATATCCCTTCCATGTTATTGCATAACATGAAATTTCAACCAATACATTGTTATCTATTTTAGAGCGTTAATATTCCTCTCAAGGCGTTCTGGTGACTTGAAGAGGTGGTACTCAATTTCAATTGTGTTTTTATTATATTTGCCTACTGGTGAGTTCGTTGATCCAGTAGGAAAATTAAGTAACGGATCCTACAACAGAGCTAATAACAGGGGATCCAGTCCCATCTTATTTCCTTGCGTCCGTCTTGTTCCAACTTATTGCAATTGGTATCGTTACCAGTGACCTCATTGGCCCATATATATATAGTCATAAACTGAAAAGTTGAAGTTACAGAGTCATTTAGAGAGCTCGGAGTTAATATTGTATTTGTACCTGCGATCTTGTAGATGCAGTAGAGTCTGAGGTAGAGGTTGAATTCCTCTTTATTTCATAAGTTCAAATTTTCTTGCAGGTGAGCTTGTGCGTAACATTCTCACCCATGTGGGCCCTTTTGAATTTGAATTTTGTTTTCATGCCTTGATATTTCATATATCTGTAAACTTCCTATTCCCCATTTCAATTCAAATTTTGATTGTATATGCTCTTGATTCGCTGCCAGCATGGAAGAAAGCAACAAAGAAAGCAACGAGGGGCACCTGGCTTATTCTCTTCTTTGCCTTGATAGAAACTCTGAAAAGTATAAGTTAAATGATTCAAGCAACGAGGGGCACCTGGCTTATTCTCTTCTTTGCCTTGATAGAAACTCTGAAAAGTATAAGTTAAATGATTCAAGCAACGAGGGTCACCTGGCTTATTCTCTTCTTTGCCTTGATAGAAACTCTGTAAAGTATAAGTTAAATGATTCTTTAATGACATTCATATTAAATAAAGAAGGTATATAGCTTTGTATTCTCTGAATTTGAATGAATAAAAGTACATATAGGTTTTCTCTTGAATATTTCAAGGTTATGCAGAATGTCTTTGTTTTTTGAGAAATGCATACATAGAGTTACATCAAGAAACAAAGAATTACAACAATTTGTATTGACCAATACGGTTGAAAGTATTAGGCAATATTATTTAAAGTATTTTTCTCATGGATAGAGAGTGAAGATGAGCTCTTGGATTGGAAGAGATAGTTGAGAAGAGATGTGTTGCTCGTTAATCTAGTGTGAAGATGAGCTCCTGGCTGACAAGAGATGTGTTGCTCACTTGATTAGTGAGGTAATCTTTGGTGTTGGTGGATCAATAATTGGTTCTCTTGGTACTGGATCAACTGAGTCCACTAGAACATGAAATGCTTTCAAATGCTTACTGCAACAGAAATAATGGGCTTCCTACTGCAATAGAAATTATCCAACACCAGCAAAAGCAATAAAAAACACTAGTAGAGGGACCTGGAATGTAGGAATGAATGGATAAATTTGGTTTGATAGATACCTCGAAAGGTCCATGCATCATTTCGTTTGTAAGCAGACCTAAGATCGAAATGTATCACAAAGTGACCCAAGTGGGGCTCAACCCTCAAAATGAGGAATGGGGCCCACAAGGTGAAAATCAATGAAGTGACACACTAGGGGTAGGTTATCAAACGTGTAGATGAAGAATCAAGTGGGATCTCACCTACCCAGGTGCTAGATCTTAGCAAACTCACCCCTCCTAGGAAGTGTGACCTCCCTTGGAGAGACTACTTTGCCTTGGGAAATGGGTCGGATGAAGGCCAATCCACACCAAACTATAGATCCGAATCGTCGTGGATGCTATAGAGGTGGGTTTTAAATTTTATACCCAAAAGCCAAGTAGATCTTGCTAGATCTGAAAAAATGTAAAATGAGGGTTTTAACTTATGAGGGTTTGAAGCACTTAGACAAATGGATAGATCATGGAATGAGAAATTACCTTGAGACCATACCTAAGTGATGGAAGTAGATGCCTTATTGTTGAGGAAGACTCCCGTAGAGATCAAATGAGAAATTTTTGATGTTGCTTGCCGAAATGATGCCCTAGCCCACAAGTGCGACCTCCTCTACCTGTCAAGCCAAGGAAAATCGATTCAATCAGTTGGATCAAGTATGGAGGAAATACAAGCGAAATGCAATAATAACATGAAATAGAAGGTCAAAAGACAGTAATACTCCCTGTTACCAACGAAGAAACCCAAGGAAGAAGTAAGGAGGGTCTTCCCCTACCAATACGTCCTCCTCAAATGAATTCGGCCTCCACCTATAGATGCAAAAACATGGTACAAAAATATAGCAAGACAAAATCTCCAAGAACCCAGTGCAAAGGAAGAATCAACGAGCGAACTCCAAAAGCATTCACCACAACACAATAGATAGATGCAATAATAATTCTCTATTCCAATAATCCAAAGCCAAAAGTCCCCCTTTACAATGAAAAGCTCTCTCCTTTAAATAGAATGGAGAAAGGCCACAATCCTAACCACTTTTTGTGGACAAACTCGCCCTAGGAGAGGGGATCACACCAAATCATAATGATAAAATATAAGAAATAGCTCATGGTGGGTCCAAGGGGTAATTTCTAACACCCTTGGTCAGTCCCCATGGCACAATATCCAATAATAAGTGATCTAGACACCAAATCGTGCCTCTCTGGGAAAGTCGTGAGCCTTAGGAGGCTCCAGAAATCATCAAAAAGTGCCATAAGTGATGGATGTGGGTCCCGATGAAACCGAAACTGCTGGAGAAGGTGTGGAAGACATCCCACTCATCATCACTGATCATCCCATGCCATAACCTTGCCTCAGTAGCCCAAATCGAATTCCTTTGTAGCCATTTTTACCATTTCTGGACTGCCTCGGGAAGTGTGAAACTGCCCTAACTGCCTCCTGGAGTGCCTGGCTCCAAAAAATAAAATCACTAGACTGTCTGGGAGGGGGGTAATATGGTAATAACAAGTGGTTGGACCACCCCCTCCATCAATAGCGCTCTAGGTGAACCAATCATATCTTTGCTGTGCTCTGACAGGGCCTCCGACAAGCCAAAACTGCACTAGGATAGCCAACTGAGGCTAAAAATCACTATAACTGCCCGGAACTGAAAACAGACTATCTCATTGGACTTAGAAGGTCCAAATTCATCAAAGGTGTGTACTCGTACACCATATAGACCTCTGCATGGTCCAAAATAAATACTCATCATATCCGGCAGACCAAATAATAATAATTTGTAAAAGTGCTTAAAAGCACAAATCATCATCATAAGCCTAAAACCACCGCATAAGCCCACCATGGTGACATGTACCAGACCATATATCATCTATCTATAACATCTGAGGTTTTCCACCTCATGTCCTGTGGTTGACTTTTGGTCAAACTGGGTTTGACCAAGTCAACATGACCAAAATATAACTCAAACTTGCATCAAGCTGCTGCAGGGTGTCAAAGGTTAAAACATGCTTTACAATCCATTCAAATAGCAATTATAACAAGAAGTAATAATTACTGGCAATCTAAATCCAAATATAATAGGTCATTAATTATTATTATTACTCAAACAAGACTTTCAAGGTCATACTCACTTCATAGCTGTGATCAATTTGCTAGTGAAGGGTGAAGGCTTTGTACTGCAAAGGCTAGGCTAGAGGGAATGACTTACTGACTTAGCACTGTGACACTTTGGAAATGGAAAGGGGATACACACCATAGCATATAGTGGACAAGCAATAACACAGGGAATGGTGGTGTCTCGCAAATGGGTAAGTTGTTCAAAGAGTGTTTATTCACCTTCACAGATGCGCACAATCCATAATACAAATGAGGCCAGCAATCTTTTTGATATAGAGTTTAAGTTCCATTTCTTTTTGGGCCTATAGTTTCCATAGCCTTGGATCTATGTGTGTTTACAAACACATTGCATAGATTTACATTTAATTTAGGCTTCTCGCTGCAGGTGTGTTTTTAAGGCACTTGTTTACCTGAGCACTTCTAGGTGTGTCACAGACAACTTGTTTACCTAGGTATTTACATTTCACAAAAGATATAACATTTGATATTTCAGAGCCATTTTCATTTGGCTTGCCTTTCATTCATGTGTGTTAAGAAACACATTGCATGAATGGGCTTTTCATACAAGATACAACATTTCATTTCCATACTTTGTATTCATGGCAGCACTAAAAGGTGTAGGTTTAGCGAACAACATCTTTAGTGACTAGGGGGACTAAGCCAACTCACCAAATGTAAGTTTTGTCACCAACTCCGAGCCTAGACACAAATAAACAGGGAAGCTCATCCAATATAGAGGCTACAATGGGGGAAGGTCCTCCATGCCACTAGTCAAGTAGTAAGTCAAGGTAATGAGCAAACTGGGTAAGTCATGGATGGATGAAGACAGTGAATAATGAAACCGACACTAGAAAGCCAAAGTATGGCGGGAATGATCACCTCTATTCTCCCTAGGGAGGGTAAAACCAATGAGTATAGGCCAAGAACTTCTAAGTCTGAGTAGGGACAAATATGATATATATATATAGTACAACCAGGTCCACATATCTATATGATCGCTAGATCATGATACTAAATGCTAAGACATACTAAGAAAATGGAAATAAAAGCAATATAACCACAAAACCATAATATACCTGCTGAGTCATATACCTGAATGCTCATCATCAGAACTATCATCTGTCCTCTGAAACTGTTGTTGTAACTCTGGGCACTACTGACTACCCTGTACAAATGGCTAAATAGCTACATCGGTCATCTCTCTGAGTGTCCTGAGACTCAGTCATGACATGGGGAATAAAACTGATGTCCATAATCTGATAATGATCCATAATAAATGCTCATCTCAGCATCTCAATGCAAGGGAACTGGCTGAATAGTGTATTGGAATCAGAAAAATAATGTACGGTAGCCCGGCTACTATATATGTGATAACAAGACCAACTCCAGTCCCTAAACCAATTTCATATAAGGATGCAGTAAGCTCAAAGGTGACTATCGTAGCAATACAAGATCTCAACCCATATATTGTTGAAAATATCGATGAAGTACCAAAGATGGAGATTAAAAATGTGGATTAAACAATCTATTCTCACCTTGCAAATTGAAAGCAGTAATTTGTAGGCTTATTGGCTTATGGCCCCAGACAGAGGAGTTGGACCAGTGGATACACTTAAACTGGACCACGAACTATGATTATTATTTATGCTCAAAAGATTCTTATAGTTCATTTTTTTCTCGAGCATATTATTAGAAAAAAAATTAAGATGGGTCGTGGTTCTGGGGTAGAGCTAACCTATTTATCACCCGAGGGGTATCGTATTTTGATCTACTATCTTGGTAATATCCAAAATTCCGATGTGGATTCTTCTTCCGAATATCCCTCTCCCCTTTTGGCAGCATTCAGTGTTAGAAGATATTGGAAATGCTTTGGGAAGATTCATAAAGCAGGACAACATGTGCATGCAATAGGGATTATTAACATATGCTCATATATGTGTGGAAGTTGATCTAAGTAAAGGGCTCCCTAACATAATATTATTGCAGCATGGAAACTTCTAGCACTCCCAGAGATTAGACTACAAAAACACAGCGTTCAGATTTCATTTTTTCCATCAAACATGTCATCTTTAGGAATCCTATCCACACTCCAGGAAGAAATCAAAAAGAAAAAAGGCCATCCCCCCAAACCCAAAAGCTGAAAACCTTTCAACCCTTCCTCTATGGAAAATGAAGATGAGAATAATATGGAAGATGAATATGGAGGGGAAGAAGAAACAAAAAAAAACAACAACAAGGACAATCAGACTATGGAGATGACACTCCAAGCGATTCCCACACATTCCGGGGATTTGGTATCATTGGATATTTCGACAAGAGGAATCAAGATATCACATGAATATAAGAGCCCAGATTCGTACAAGGAGCAGGCGACAAAGGATGTTTTACATATAGTTATAGATGATCCAAACCAAAAGGGATGGATTGAGGTAAAGAAAAAGAAAGGAAAGAAGGGGAAGATTGAATATTTTCTCAACCCATGATAAACAAAGGGTCTTTTAGATTAGGATTCATAGTATTTTTGTAATGTTCTATGTTCTATTCTTGGAACTCATATTTTCTGAATATATGCATACACATATATCTACAAAATGTAATTTTGTACTCTACAAAGAGAAATAAAATTACAATTTTTTTCCATGAAAAAAAAACATGACCTACCTTCAATTTAAATGCACAAGTCATGTGGGATATCATTCGATACCCATGTGGGCCTACTATAGTAGAATATAACTACCTCCATGGTGCAATAATGTGCAATATGCTTGGATTAAGCAACTCTAGGGTGGTGTACCGAGCGAATTTGAGTTCTCATCTCATCAAAGCTAAGTCCTTTGGTCTTCCAAGTGTGTCTATCAAACATTGAAGACCCCATTTAAATGGGGAGCATTCACATTAGAACTAGTTCACCATTAGAAATCCAATTTTGTCTATAAATTGAATCCATGGGGTAGAATTTGAAAAAAATAAGAATTTCAAGTTTATTCTATTGGAGTAATGAGCTTTGAGATCAATCATATATCTCCCCCATATTGACAATTCATTTCCCTCGTGCTTTCTTGTGTTATTTCCTTAAGGAACAAAGATTTCTTCACTCGCTAGATTTAGAGAGAAATTTCAAAAAGGAAAAATACCCATCCTAAAGAGAGTGTTGGATCCCACTTCCATCCATTCGATCTTAGTAGGTGATATCACATATTTTAAGCTTTTTCCATTAGGCAAATATATGAGTATTATGGTTTCCCTACAATTTTTGTATTTTGAAATGCATCTTTGTGGTTAAATTTGTAATCTAATTGCATGCACACTTTCTTGTTATTTGTTTGATGTTATAGTACTCTTGTGCTTGTCCCACAACTAAGAATTGTTTGTTGTTTAGCTTACAACCTAGATAAATCAAGGATTTTTACTCACCAGTGCAACAAAACCCCAATTGCATAATTGCAACTTAACTTTGGCTATGGATAATATAATCTTAATTATTAGGTTGTTTTGAATAGACATTTGACTTATATTGACTATCAGGTGCATTTGTGGGTGTTGATTTTCACTCAACGCCCACTAATAAAGGTTAGATCTCAAGAAGTCTATATTAAGCTCTTGGTGTTCCATGAACCTACTTTTCTTTGTTTCATGAGAATTGGGAGGAAAAACCTTTGATAACCACGTGAACCTCATGGCCCAACCATGTGTCAACTACACCATTTTTCCATGTAGTTATTTTAACTATTAATGTGCACTGTTCACAAATTTGTCTTTATATTAACCCATGTCGGTCTATCCAAATTCAATGTTTTTCACTTAGGCAATTAGTTCATGAAGTTTAGGTGAGAGCTTTTAATTTTTCAAAAATTATAGGATGTTGTATCTCGAGTATCACGTCTCATTTCATGTGCTTACTAGTTAAATCATCTAGTGGTTAGGGATCATAATCATGATTCCTTTTACTTGTCATGTGGATCGATTATTGTTTGTCATTTCAATTTGATTCAATATAGTTTTGGACTTCATATGTTGTCATTACAATTGTTGGTTTATTCAATTTACATTGATTAAAATCATTTAAAAGTAATAGCTAGGTTGGAAAAGAAATCGTGTGGTTAATCACTCACTGCTTGCAATTATTTCCTTGTTGAGAAATCCATTGTTAATCAACATTTTGAAATTTAGCATTCATTTCTAGACTAGTTGTTTATGCTATCACATGTCACACAAGTGAGGGATCTAAAAGCTCTATCATCTCTAGTATACTCTTTGTCTTGCACTCACAAGTGATATTGACAAATTAGAAAAGCCTGGTGATGAAGTGAAATAATCCCTTTATCACATTTGCATTCAAGTTGTGTTTTGCCATTCATAAATAATTCACAATAGTTTGAAATTAATTAGATAGATAAAGAATCACAAAGTTCAAATACTTGTCATTATCATTTTTTTTTGCAAATATTTACATTCTACAATTTGATTCTGTGCATTTCAATTCAGCATTGTTCTTAATGACTTGAACATGGAATACCTAAATATCTTCTTTTCTAAAATTATGTTCTTCTGCATATGCCCATAAAATGATATTGGTGAATTGGAAAGGGTGATAAGTCTAAAATACCTCCTTCATCACACCATTAATAAAATCCATTGGTTCATGACAACAATGTAGCCCCCTTTAAAATAAACCAATGTCATCATCTAACTGGCTCAATTCCTCCATTTGCGGTCATAAAATAATTTATAGTCTAAGTTAGGATTGTGGGGATAAGCATACAAATAACTCCCCGTAGCCATTTCTCATCTGAAACATAGTTGTTTTCCTATGGAGTTCAAAATCCTTTTATATCAGTGTACAAAAAACAAGACAAGGAAATACTATGTGGATTCCTATGCTTAAGGTAAGATTTTTTTTGTTAGTCTCATTGACCCACTGAAATATTGTTTTAACGCAAACCTTGATTGTTGGAGGCTAAAAGCCCCTTGTCTGCACTTCTGAAATGTAACCCAATGGCCAAAATTTAGGATTTATACCTAGGCAATATTCAAGGGTTATGTTTGCACCTGAGATAGATAACATTGACTATTGGAAAATTCCCATAGTTCTATTCATCATAACTAATTCTTTCATATCTTCACTTGCCAGCTTTAGTGGATTCATGCCCCATTCGTTAGGAGCTTTTGAAAGTCCCAGTTACATTTGGGAGTGAGGTTAGTAGAATCATAGTACACATGATTTTACTTTGCAAAACCATCACGCAAAATTACCCTACATCAAAAATACATGTTGTGGCCTAGTGCTATACATTCATACAACATTGTTGCACCACACGCACATTGATTCTAGTATACACATATTTGCTTTGAAGTAGACCATCATTTTTGTGTTGATACTATTTTAGTTGACTTGATACTGTATAATACAAATAACTTGAATTAGTGCGGAACCATAGTGAACCCTTGTTCACTTAAGCATTCTCATAAAATTCGCAACCTTCCTCCTTTGCTTGGAGGTATTTATAATATTTATGCAACTCCACCAACATGATCTTCCTCCATCCATCCTCAGGTTCAACATTTTTAGGCTCAAATTTACTAGTATCATCCATATTAAGCTCATCATGTATTGGATCTCTATCTTGGAACAATACCCCCTTGAGTTCAAGCACACGCCAATCAACCAAATTGGTGAATTTGCCACCACCACTTATACCAAATCCACCTCCACCACTTCCATTCACCCTTAACCTACCATTTATGGATAGTTTGATCTCCTTGATTTGTTGAAACTCACCAATGAACCTATCTTTCATGATCTCGCTTCACCACCCATGTTAACCAAGCTACCCTCTGATATTATCAAATTCAAAGGATTATTGGGTTAATATCCATCCAACCATTTCATGAATTTTCATCTAGAGTGTTCGTCTAATAACATCATCGATGATAATATATGGCTTAGGTGATTTCAAACAACCCTCATAGGGCCATCGACCAATTGGTATATCAATGAAACAGTATGATCACATGGAAACACCGAATCATCAGATAATGCATTCCTAACATTATTTCAGCTAGTGGTGTGTCATGAATGGGATTGGTAATCCTTACTAGTTTTCGCCAAACCACAGCTACCCATATTGTGGACACATCCATGGGTAGCATCAACAATATAACTTCACAAAGACAAACAAACATATATTTTGCAACAAAGGGAGATCCTTGATAACAAGTTAGGATACTATGAATTTCTACTTCAAAACTAAATAATTGCACATCATCCAGACATCATTACACATTCCGATAAGAGTTGAGGTAATGGGAAGGCTAAGGAGGTCACCTTTCAGTTCCCATTCTTCCTTTTCTATTTTCATTTCTTTATTTTATTTTATTCATTATTTTTACTCTTCTTATCTTATTTAATTATACATTGTAGTGCCTTTTTTCTTATCTAACCTTTTAATTTATTGTTGAATTACATTGCATGTAATAAGTATTATGACCATTAAATTGGTTCACATCCATTTCAGATCATCATCATAGAGCAACCATACTCTCAAGGTGCACTTGGACTAGATCAAAGGAACCAATTTATGGAGGAATGTCACAGAGGCCATCATTTCAATTAGTTCCTACTGAATATGTTTTTTACTTGTATTTTATTGTTTGATCAGTTCATTTGAATTTTTAGTTTTAGGCTTTGTGGGCAATTCTTTTGACTCTTTTTGAACAAGTTGTGGAAGAATTTTTCATATATGCTTAGTTTATAAGAGAAATTTTGAACAAAATTTGAATTGTTTGTATCAATTGGTTGTTTGGTCTTCCATAACCCTCTTTAATATAAAACCATACCCAATCACGTTAAAGAATATATACAATGGCTAGAATGGTGACAATTATCTCTTAGAATATGTATGTTTCTTGTGCTCAATTGAAAAAAGGCCATAACAAGAAGCCTAAACTATATTTTATCATAATTTCAAAACCCTAATATGAAAAAACCCTAACCCTAACATGAATTTAGAGCTAAGCGTGAAGGGAGCATAATTCACAATTTTTTACTATTATATTTATGGATAATTTGATCTAGATTAAGTTGAGAATGGAATGAAAGAACAAATAAAGAAATAAAATATACTAAAACTAAATTATAACACTCAAATAATGGTGAAAATTAATGTACATATACAATGGCTAGAATGGTGGTAGCTATCTCTAAGAAGAGATAAGCATGTTATACTCAGTCGCAAAAAAACCCCATAGCATGAAACTGAAACTACATTTTATCACATCACAATACCAAAAACCTAAGAAGCAAAAAACATAAGATGCAAGAATCCTAACCCTAACATGAAGTTGGCATTGAGCATGAACGTTGAGTCATATGAAAAGAATTGGATCCTTACCAAGACCATAACTTTTCACTACTTGCTCAATTTTTGTTTTTCTTTAGCTTGTTGGAAATAGAACTTCTAATTGAACAATGCTCTTCTCAAAGCATCATAATCACAAAAAATGCATGGGAAGGACCCCAAAAAGGCAAAAATAAATAAAAATTATGACCCTAAAAATGCACATATGAGAACCATTATGAGATGACCTTATGCAACCACTTGGATCAAATCCTTAAGCGTTTTAAATACATTGTGCTTAACATAAGGAAGTTCAAAAATTAGGAAATTCTATTTAGAGTAGTTGGAGTTATGCATCATCCATCAATATAATACTTATTTTGGTTAATTTACCCCCTAAATCAATAAGGAAGGGGTTTGAAACCCCTTTGGATCTTCTTGTTGTGATTCTTAAGACATACCCGCAAAAAAAAAGTGGCATTGGAAATTAGGGATAGTTGAGAGCCTTGACCCCTCTGGAAATCTCAATATCTAGAAGGACTTCATTCTTCCTATCAACTTACAACCTCCTTCCAATGTATTCAATCATTATGATATATATATATAATGGGAAAAATGGCACCTATAAGGCCCTAGCCTTGAGAGGCTTTGGGAACCTCCACTACATGATCACCTTGGTGATATTTGGTTGACACGGATGGACATGACATGAGGTTGGTTGTTAGATGATTCATTCAGAGGGTTCCTTATCCTATCTGTAAAGAACACCATGGACATGCAAGGTGCCCTTGCACAAAGGCAAGGCACACCATATACATTGGCAACTTGCATTAGTTGGACAAACCAGGAGAACCTTGGAGAGAACTCAGTGAGATAGAGAAGGTTGTCATGGGAAACCTCATCTGTAGGCATGCACTATGAATGATGGACAAACAAGTTCACATTGGCTTGGTAGACTAAGTGGGCACATTTGATTGGATACACATCATCTAGGATCACTTGGACGAATGTTGGAAGGATGGATGTTACCTTTGTACAGTTGTTGGGTGCACCTTATTGGTTAAACTTGGGCACAAGACAAATGGGAGCACTTGGTGGAATCTTGTCAAATTCACTTCTTGGTACCAACTTACAAAATTCACTTTGGGCACACTTGCAACAAGTGCAAATGTGATCGGCATGGCTGCAACGAGAGCACATGTCAGACACACTTGCAATAGATGCAGATGCAATAGGAGCACATGTTGGTCACACTTGTGACAGACATAGATGTGATGGGTGTACTTACTGGACACACTTGAGATGGATGTGGATGTGATGGGTGCACTTATGGACATTCGAACTTTGGGTGCACTTATGGACATTCGAGCGTTGGGTGCACTTGTGATCTTCATCGTGTGGCACTGTGGGCATGACACCATTGGATATGGATGTTAGTGGGAAAGTCATGAAGGAAGGATTGAGTTGGATGTGAACACCTAGGTCCACTTAGACTTGGATAGGTTTGAAAGAGTTTGGAGAGACTCATATATATATTGGATGCCTAAAAGTGGCTACAACATTCAAGAAGAATCATCTTTGGCAAGTGATTCACATAAGTTCAAAGTGAGCTCTATGATTGTGCTAAGCTATGGGTTTTATACAACATGGTGAATTTGGATTAGCTTTAGGAGTTGGTTTATAAAAGACTGATGGGATTTGACATAAGGTTAATTTTCCTTAAATTTGTTTTACTAATGTAAAAGGGTGGCATAGAGGTGGCTTCCCTCCCTTGTTGTATATTGTAAACATTTTATCCATAAATAAAGGTTAAGGAATTCGCCTTAGGTGCCACTTGTACATGTGCATGTGCAATGTGTCTTGTTTATTGGGATGTATGTTGTTCTATTTCCTGTGATGCCTTATGTTGGTTAACTATTGACATTAGTTAAGTGAATTATTGGACAAGTGTTGAATCTTGTTAAGTACAAGTATTGTTGGGATGTTTTAAAGGTTGTGGTTGGACGCATGTCAAACTATTGAATGAGACTTAGTTACATTTGATGGTTAGAAATTAGTTATATTTGATGGTTTATAATCTAAGGTAGATTTATGGAAAGACCTTAAGCGAAGAGGCATAGATTAGTTGTAGTAGGTGCAAGCTAGCGAAGCCCTTGAGGTTGAGGCAAGGTAGTGATGCATGACCTCAAGTGCTAAAATGAAGTTGGAAAATTGCTAAGTTCAAAAAAAAAAATTGGGCAAACTATAGGTCCATGACAACATCCTTTTACAACTCCCCTTGATAAAAAGAACAAACTCACTAATTTGTTAACACGAAGGATAATATAAAGGCTCCCTATGTAGGCCAAGACCTAAGAGATGTAGATTTCAAAAAAATCCATATTTTTGGCCAATTTATACTAAAAGGGTTATTGAATATGTCAAACAAATTATATATATCTAACTCAATAATCATGTCAAGTCTCTTGGAAAATTTCTTATTGTGGATTACTTCTTATACTAAGATTTTATTGTTTCAACGATTACTTTATTGGGGACAAACCAACATTAATATATTGACTAGTTTCTTGACTTTATTGGGGACAAACCAACATTAATATATTGACTAGTTTCTTGAGTGAAGACTCCATAAGAGACGTTGTATAAGGAGATCATCCTAAAGAGATAATTTTTTAGGGGTGTGTCTCTCCTTACAATCAAGGGGAAGGAATCATAACTTCATTCTTATGCATGTTTGGACAAAAATTATGTCATCTTCCACACACTTTAATAGCTCAGCCTACATAATGTATGAGTGTTGTTTACAAAATCCAACGGTAAGTCCATATATTCTCAAGAATTTATTAAAGTTCAAAGGTAAAACAACCCCTATAACTCCTATTTAGAGGTAAACTTTAATAGAAGACCATTATCAACCTCTTGAAGAAGAGTTGGGATAGTTGGTAGCAGTTGATCTTGAATATTACATCTATCAATGATATAGGTTCAAGTTAAAGGTTCCTTTCTTAAATTTGAGCCACTTGGTAATGAATTTTCATTCGTAGTATTTCTTAGATTTATTATATTTTCTTGTTTATACAAATACTTGTGTTTCTATCTCACGATTTAAGCCAGAGACTCGAGGAATTAATCCCTCTCAAAAATCCCCCTCTTCCAACTAGGTTTTGGAAAGAAGAACATTGATATCCTTTCTCAGTTAGGTAGTTCTTTAGTGTATCACATTAGGTCAATTTTGGATTTTTTAGTTCATAGGTGACTTTCTAATTATTCTCTTATGCAAGTTCTATAGATTGAATTTCACCCAAGCTTTAATATCCCATTCAATATATTTAACCTTTTGTTCCCATAGGTATGATGCATATATATAGAGAGGGGGGGAATCTTTCATGTGTAGGAGAAAAATAAAAAACAATCATTATTAAACCAGAATGTTAAATATTGATGGGACAAGACCATAATTATTTTTTAATGAAGATTTATTCCTATAATTGAAGATTTCACTAAATGGTTCCAATTCATAATTATGGATTGGAACCATTTAGTGAAATCTTCAATTATAGGAATTAATCTTCTTAATCATGGATTAGAACCATTTAGTGAAATCTTTGATTAGGAATAAACCTCAACCATTTAGTGAAATCTTTGATTATAGGAATAAATCTTCATTAAGAAAGAAGTTCTTAACTAAAAACTAATCCAACGTTTTTATTATAAAACTAATCCCAATTTTCTCATTGATACATGTGAATCTA
Source organism: Larix kaempferi (assembly GCA_027924585.1). Lineage (NCBI taxonomy): Eukaryota > Viridiplantae > Streptophyta > Pinopsida > Pinales > Pinaceae > Larix > Larix kaempferi. The sequence goes on from BSBM01000377.1 coordinate 3,134,970, forward strand.
TGTTTCTTTAGATCAATGTTAAAAATATTTCATGATGCCATGAGATGATCTATGATTTCTCTCAAACGAACCATTTTTAAGTTGAAAGACATGCTAAAATTGTATTTATCTAAGGGAGAGTTGTCATTGATTTATGGATCAAATTCCAACAACTTCTTTTCTCATGCTAGGAGCATGAAAATTGGTCACTTGGAAATATTGGCTAGTTGAGATCACTAAAAGCACAATGCAATCTAGTGATTTGAAACTTGCACTTGTTTCAATGATAAATGCCAAGGGTCCCAAAGAATTGTGAGTTCTCAAGAGGATCCCCTAAAATCTTTGATGGCTTCAAGATTTCCTTTTCAAATTGTTTTTTTTTAATGAATAAATGACACTACCCCTAATGTGTTCTCTTGAAGTAAGATATAGATAATTTTAGTATTCTAATAATTTAATTTAAGATTATGCTCTTATTTAAACTACCTAAGCCTTTTATCTAACTACTTAGTCCTTTATAGTTCTAGGATATACTTTTCATTGTTTTCCTTGTCTGTGTTTCAAACCAATGAGTAGGGCCTAGAGAATGGTTACTTAAGTCTCAACGACATTATTTCTTAATTGTTCTTCCTCGCAGTAATCTTTGTTAGTTTTATTTCCCTCTTCGTTTAGAGGATTTTACATTTTTCTCTCATGTAAGAGTGGGGTTATTAAGTCATTATTGAAAAATGGAATTGCATAGAATGAGATAAATTCCTAGTGATAATGGCTACTCTAAAAGAATTTGGACGTATAAAGAATTTTTGTAAAGATACTAATGAGATTTTAGAAGGAAAGAGAGTTGAGTCATACATGCAGTTATCCACAAAAATTAAGATTGACGATTTGCCTAATTTAGGGAATCCAAATTTAGATTTTCTCCAAACTTTAAGCTCCTTATAAGTCCCTTCCAAGAGCAACATGGACTATATAAATCGCCCTATCGAAATTTTATTACTCCTCTCTTTCCAATACATTTTAACCTAAGATTTTTTAACAAAAATCGTCTCTCGCAATTCAATACAATGGAGGCCTTATTTGGCCTCATATTTTTATGAGTATTAAGTTAAGTGTTGTGGTGGAAGGGTGAATGCATACAATATGGGAAGCCATTTCATGTGGAAAATTTTTTGTTGGTCAAATCATGCGGGTATCAAAGTATTTCCTTAGCATGTAAAGCATTATCACATAGCATTGCTCTTTAGGGGAACCGGAGAGGTGTGTGGTTCGAATATAATCAGCGGCTTGTAGATAGTTTCTATGAATAAAAGGTTGTCCCTCTTAGGGTAAGAGTTGGCTACTATGTTCAGCTAGCCTGCCACTTGGTTTCCTAGGATCTAGTTGCAGGAGCTTCATTAATCCACACAGTCAAGGATGGACAATCATCCACGGCCATGCCATGTACTCTTTGCTAGAAATTCGTTACTACTTATCCACTACTCCATGGAAATTGCTACATCCAAGAACCATCATGTATAGGGGATCCTCCCCCTACTAATAACTCTAGATAATCACTATGGCGTCGCATGCATCCAAATATATATATTGGCAACCTTTGTTTTTGTTGGTGTCAATGTTGAAACAAGGTACTACCAGTGTTGTGGTTAGGTCAAGTAGCCTAGTTGTGTCGCCCCAACTATATTGTATATGGTGATACCGCTTCTAATGTAGATTACTTAAAATATTGTTACTGATGTTGTTATTCCAACTCCTACCATCATTGGTTCTGTCCATGGTAGGTAGTGTGTGCTCTTTGGTACCCCTACTCAGGCCATTGTTGTTGTCGATGCCACTGATCAAAGGTCATGTCATTGATGATGAGACTTAACAATGTTGTTGTAAATAAAGTGATTGAGGATGTTGCTATGTATACCGTTGGTATCTGGTATTTATATTTTTGTTGTTAGTGAACATAATAAATCTCGAATGATAATTTTATTGATCATGGATGTTATTTTATACAATAGAAAATGATTTTTGGTATCCATGTCTCTTAGACTCTTCATCTTCTAGTCATTATTTATTCACATTAGTTATAAGTTTCTAATCCATTCAAATTAGATTCTAAAATCCCCCCCCCCTTAATCCAAAGGGGTATTTGTGAGTTCGAGCATGTTCCTAAACTTTTCAAACTTTTCTCTTCCAAACGCTTTGGTAAAGATGTCTGTAATTTGCATGTTCGTGTAAAAATGTCGTAAATGGATTGTCTTGGCCTCTACATAATATCGAATCAGATGGTACTTCGTGTTGATGTGCTTGGTTAAATCATGGAATCTAGGATTCTTGGACAATTTGATTGCATAGGTTTTTTCGATCAATAAGGGAGTGGAATTTTCTTGTTTCTCCTACAAATATTCAAGTATCTTCTTGAGCCAAACAATCTCCTTTATTGCTTCCGCAACAACCACATATTCTACCTATGTTTTCGAATCTACTGGAATTGACCATTTGCATGATCTCCAGGAGATAGTTGTTGATCCAAGACTCATGAGGTAGCCAGAAGTAGACACTCATGTCTCTTTGTTTCCATCAAAGTCTGAACCAGAGTACCCAAAAAGTTTGAATTCATCTACCTTAGAATACTTGAGTCTAGAGTCTTGAGTCCCCTTCAAGTATCTTAGAACTCTTTTAGCAGCAGACCGATGTCCTTCACAACTTTTGTGCATGGAGCTTGAAAGGATGTCAACAACATATGAAATATCTAGTCTAGTGGTGGTAAGGTAGATAATGATTTCCACAAGCTGTCAGTACTTGGTCACATCCTCGGATTATTTTCCTTCATTCTATGTGAGCTTCAACTTTTGTTCCATTGGAGTTAAGAGAGGGTTGCATTCTGTCATGCAAAATTTGTTCAAAATTTCTCCAACATACTTCGTCTAGGAGATGAATATGTACTTAGAATGTTGAGTCACTTCAATTCCCAAGTAGTATTGAAGGTGTCCCAGATCTATCATTTCAAATCCCTTCTTCAAATATTTCTTTACGGATTCAATATAACTTTTATTGTTCCCTGTCATCAAAAGGTCATCTACATACACCACAAGATACACAACATATATTCCATCTTTCTTTGCAAACAGTGTTGCAACATTAAGATTAAGATCTTTGAAATTTAACTTCAGAAGATGTTTGGTTAGATTTTCATACCATGTGCAAGGTGCTTATTTTAGGCTGTACAATGACTTAATGAGCTTGCATACCTTATGTCATTTCCCTTTCACAACAAAGCCTTTTGGCTAAGACATGAAGACATTCTCTTTCAAGTCTCCATTCAAGAGACTTGTTTTCACATCCATCTAATGAACTTTCCACCCATTTCGTTCAACCCAAGACAATAAGGTGCGGATGGTAGCCCATTTTTCTATGGGGGAGAACGTCTCTTCATATTCAATGCCTTCCTTTTGTGCATTGCCTTTCACCACAAGCCTCACCTTGTGCTTGTCAAGTGAGCCATATGATTTGTATTTGTTCTTGTATACCAACTAGCATCTTGGTTCCAACTGGAAGGTCAAACAACTTCCAAGTTCCACTCTTCATGAGCACTTCATACTCATTATAAATGGCTTATTTCCACTCATCGTGAGCAGCAGACTCTTCAAAGGAATTTGGTTCAAGGTTAGCATATAAATGCAATTCAGAATCATATGAGACATCCATGTCTTCTACATCCCCTGGGTTTGATTTATTTGCAACCCCTCCATCTTCTTGTCTGGTTGAACTTCTTGTTCTTGTCTTTCCAACTTCATATGGATGGACACATTCAAGTGTCTTTGTAGTACATTTCATAATTTTCCATGATGGCCCAGGTTGAATCAGCTGGTGGTGCTTCATTTTCCTCAAGATATAGTCTTCCAATTATTTCAATCACCTCATCTAGTTGAGCCTCTGGTTCAGGTGAAGTGGCTAGAACTTCTTCTTCATGAGCTTCTTCATGAGAGGGTGTTTGTGCTTTAAAAGGAAATTCCAAAGATTGATCCAAGATAGAGATCCCCCCTTCAAGATGTGGAATTTCATTATCAACTTTATAATAGGTATTTACATGGGAAAATTTCTCCATACGATTGAGTTGTCTTTCAATAGACTCATCATTTTTATTCATTTCAAGAAAAATGGCATCTTTGGAAAGAATAAACTTCTTGTTTATCTCATCATAAAGACGATATGCCTTGGAGGTGTCTGAATACCCCAATAAAATGCATTTTCGACTTCGAGCACCAAGATTGTCTCTTTGTTCCTTTGGTATCAATGCATAGCAGGTGGAACCAAAGGCCCTGAGATGACTCACTGAAGGGATGCATCCATACCACATTTCATGTGGAATCTTGTTTCAAGAGCATGAATTGGACTTATTTTTCTCAAATAGACTGCACATAACACTTCATCAACCCAAAACATCAGTTTGACATTCTTGAAAAACAACATGGAGCATACCATATTCATGAAGGTTCTATTCATTCTTTCTACCACACCATTTTGTTAATGGTTGTAAGGAACTATAGTTTGGTGCGCAATCCCATGTTGACGAATATAGTCTTCAAAATTATTAGAAGTGTATTATTTTCCATTATCAGTACAAAGTGTGTCAATAAGAGATCGTGCTTCATTTTCTATCCATGCATGAAAATTTATGAATGTTTGAAATGCTTCATATTTTTTCTTTAACAAGTATGCCCAACACATTCTAGTGTAGTCATCAACAAAGATCATGAGATATTTATTACCATTGGCAGAAGGAACAAGCATGGATCCACATAGGTCAAAGTGAATCACCTCTAACTTTCTACATGCTCTGAATTTTGGCTCATGAAATGGTTGCTTACAATGTTTTCCTAGTATGCATGTATCACATTTGCTCATCTTCTTAGGAATGGTGGGAAAACCAAAAACACCATTCTTTTTCAACAAGCAAAGACTGTTATAGTTTAAGTGTCCATATCTGGCATGCCATAAAAGACTAGATGAAAAAGTACCTTCTTCATGTCGAGAGAGGCAAGCAAAGTTATGAACTCATGTAGATTATCGTTTCAGCTTCATCAACTTTCCATCTTCATATCCGCTCATGATTACTTGGTTGTCAAAGGAGTTCCTTATCTCTATTATTACATCGAGCATGTGGATGGAATGGCCTTTCTATTGAATCTGCACCAAGGACAGCAGGCTTCTCTGCAACTATGGAAGATAGAGAACATTATGCAACAAATAGTTAGGGAATCCAGGCACATTGAGCCTGATGGAACCAATTCCCTTTGGTTTGAGGCTGGATTTGTCTGCAAAATACATTATGCCATCTACATTGTCATTCAATTCTTCAAAACAGTCTTTTCTAACTTTCATGTGGGATGTTGCAACAGTATCAAGCATCCAAGTATCTTTGTAAGATGAAAATTATGTGATTTCATTTATTCCAATATTACAATGCGCAACAATACAATAAGAATATTTAGGAGCTTTAACAACCTATTGGATTTTACTTTTTTATTCTTTCTTCTGGTTATGTATTTCTTTGATGGAATCCCAAGGGGCCCAACATTGATATGATTCATGTCCATTCTTCCAACAACACTTACATTCTAAGTCTAGTCTTTTGTTTGAGTTGTTTCTACCCCCCTGCCTCTAAAATTCCTTCTTCCTCATCCTCTTTTGTTGTTCTCTCCCTTGGAAGAGTCTTTTGACCAATTCTTTGCTTTCTAAGTAAGGCAAAGTGTCTCTCGAGTGGGTTGGATGGTATTCTTTCCAAAATCTTTTTCTATGTTTGCAATCTTCTCCACCAAGGTGTCGAAGGTGAGGTCCTTCAGCTTGTCACTAGCTTGAAGTGATTCAAGGTAGTGTGAATGTGAAAGATAGAGGAACTTGACGAAGATAGCAAGTGGAAGATATGGTTGCATGCTAGTGGCTTGGATATTGTGCATGATTTCTCTGATATCAAATGCAACGATTATGGGATCATTATCCTTCACTTCTAAATTGAACAACTTCAACATCATCTGAATTATCTCCATCTCAAAATGTGAGTCAAATACGTAATTCAATCTTTTCAAGGCATCAAAACAAGATGTTGCAAGTAATATGTGTTGACTCACTTCTTCACTCACAGTTGCAGCGATCATTGCCAATGCCTTGTTATCTCTGGTCTTCCATATATCTCATTCTTTCTCTCTTGTCGGTGGTTTTGGGTCATATTTCAAGGTCAAACCAACTTCTATTTGAATGGTTTCTCCTTCACATATTCCATGCCACAAGCCATTGTATATAAATGTGTCCTTGATCTTCCTCTACCACTCTGGATAGTTTTCTGAATGCATCTTCTACAATACTTAACCTGCAAATTAATAGTGTTTTGGGAGAACAAGAGAAGGTGCAAGTCTAAGTTTCTGCTACCTTTTAAGTCATGAACATAAACGATAAAATTTTGATATCTCAGTAATATAGAATTTCTACAATGAGCACTTTTAATCCTCTTCCCTAAGTAATTAAGTATTACCCAACACAATTTAATGTAGAAAGAACTGAAAAATACGCTGCATGAACTAAGCAAAGTTCAAACCCTACATCTCTCATACATAGGTAGACCTACAACAACATTTACATTTAGAGGTCATGATAATATTGAATAATTTTAATAAAATTCAATACCCAACACCAGTTTCAAGTGTCCAAGCCAACAAACAACCCGCAATCCAAGCTCTACACACAGTATACAGTCCTCAAAACGATACTTGTAAAGATAACAATTGCAAAGATTATCTTCATAACTAGAAACTAGAAATAAACTGCAGAGATAACCAGCAATAACCAACCAGTCTAAAAAATTATACCTACAGGAAATCTATGCACTAGTCACAACCTCCATGCAGGTACCAGTCACAGTTTGCACAACAATTGTCGTCATTACATGCACTATGAAATACTAGAGTAGATGCAACAATCCTTTCAACTTTCACGCAACAGCCGCGAAGGAAAAGAGGCAAATCCACACCTCAATTGTTATCATGGTCCATGCAGCCTCAACACACGTAGTCCAAGAAAATGGTCTCCGTGGATGGTCTTCACACAGCCTCAATGCAAGTTTCACATAAGGAGATAATGGTCTCCATGAATGATCATGATACTATCCCAGCTCATGCAGAGAGAGAAGAGGATTCTCATTCACAGCACGCACAGTCGCAACTTGCTAGAGGGTCAGTGCAAGCTAATGAGGGTCACTTTTGGGCACATTAGATGCAATAGAAAACTGAAAAATCAGGCATCCCTCAACTTACTTGGATTTTTTGAGATACTTACGCAAAATATCGTGTATTGAGTAAAAAAGATGAAATGTAGGAAATTGAATCATGTTTACGAATATATAACTTTTATGTATTGAAATTTTTCATAGCTATGTCAAGTTTCATTTTTCCTAACAGACGCATTTTATTTTTCAGACAAATGATAAGGTATATGTTTTTGTGGGTGCAGCCTTTGAGGGCCTAAATGATGGAATCAAGCTACAAAAATGGGCATCCATGTATAGAACATATAGCACTAGTGCGTCATTATTTTTTGAAAATTAAATTAGTAATTTTATTATTTTTTTATAATTGTCTAAGTGATCAAACCTCGAAAATAGTACATCTTTTGTGGGTGCAACCTTTGAAGGTCTTAATGCAAAAATCATGAAATAGGGTTTTGATAGAATGTGGATGTTAGTGTCTACTTGTGCACTATACAAGTTTTTTTTTAAATGATCAAGAATTGAAAAGGTTTTGGAAGAAACACTAACAGTGTGTTTCACGAGTTAAGGAGGTAGGACACAAAAGAAACTGAAAGAAAATAGGAAAAATTAATATTTTTAAATAAAAGTTACATATTTGAAATTTGCAGAAAAAATTCTATTTGTGTTTAAGATTTCGTCAAAAATGACTCTGTGTAGCATACTATAATGAGTGGCTAAGCACGGGATTCTCTAGAAACTGGAAGAAATATACCCAATTAGCTTTGGTTTATCATTCCCATAGCACAGGTTTGGTATTACCAAAGCAAACTACAAAGAATACACATAGGATTATGGTTGACATGTGAGCAAGTGAGTCGGCTTGGTTTAGGCTCTAACAAACATGAGCGTGTTATGTTTAAATTCAAAAAATATTGTCGTTCTTTTAGAATTTCATAACGCGTGCACGTTCTGTAGTGCAAAAATGCGCTAGCATTATGTAAACTATAAAATCTATGTTTAATACTTGAGAGGGGGTGGGGAAGACTCAAGGTATTTTTGGTTAATATTTGAGAAGGGGTGGGGAAGGGTCAAGGGAATCTATGGTTAATATTTTTAATAGGGGTGGGAAAGGTTCAAGGGCTTAGAAGGATGTTGGAAGCTTGAGTGGGGAGAGATGAAGGGAATGAGAACATGATGGGCTACAGGGGTGAAGGGCAGTGGATCTTGAGAGCACTATTAGGATTAGAAGAGGTTCTGAAGAGGTATAGGGTTATAAGTTGAAAGTGAGACTCGAGTGACAAGGGGGGATGGATGGAGGCAAGGGGGATGTGAGAGAGAAAGAAAGAATACAAGGGGGGGAGAGACATAGAGCGAGGGAGGGACAGGAACAATGGGGAGGAATGGATTTAGAGGGAGTGAGAGATAGATGGGGATAGAACAAAATAAATAGATAGGAAGGGAGGGATAGAAAGTTTTGGTGGGAGACATGCAGGGAGTGGTGGCGATGGAGAGAGAGAGAGAGAGAGAGAGAGAGAGAGAGGAGGGGGAGGGACATAAAGTGAGAGAGAGAGAGAGAGAGGGAGTGATGGAGAGATGGGGATAGGGTGAGGGATAGAAGGTGACAGAGAGAGAGAGGTGGTGAGAGAGGGAGGGAGAGAAGGTAGGGTGAGAGATGGAGGGAGAAAGGTGGAGACATATATGGATGGAGGGGGAATGGGTTTGAGAATGGAAAGGGACAGTGTGTGTGTGTGTGTGTGTGTGTGTGTGTGTGTGTGTGTGTGTGTGTGTGTGTGTGTGTGTGTGAGAGAGAGAGAGAGAGAGAGAGAGAGAGAGAGAGATTGATGGTTGGGGAGAGAGAGACTAGAGGGAGGTGTGAGCGACAAAGAAAGTGGGAGGTTGTGTGTGTGTGTGTGATAGGGAAGGAGGAATCAGTGGGGTAGCAGGGATGAAGATGGTGTAAGGGAGAGAAAGCGACATAGAGGGATGGAGGTAAAGGGAGTGAGGGACATATCCAAGGATATATCTAGATAAATAGATACGGAGGGAGGGTTACAAGGTGAGAGAGAGAGAGGGAAGGGGGATGGATAAAGGCACATAGGGTTAGTGATTAAGGGAGAACGAAGGGAGAGAGTGCTATAGGGACCTGGATAATTGCGAAGATAAAGAGAAGGTGGATACCCTCCTCCTCATCATCTTCATCACCATCACCATCATCATCAACCTCATCATCATCATCACTATCATCGTCATCATCAACATCTTCATCATCATTGTCATCTCTAGGTTCCTCATCAACATCTCCGTCATCATCATCATCATCATCATCATCATCATCATCATCATCATCTTCATCACCATCACCATCATCATCAACATCTTCATCATCATCACCATCATCATCATCATCATCATCTTCATCATCATTGTCATATCCCCCTTCCTCATCAACATCTCCATCATCTTCTTCTTCTTCATCATCATCTTCATCACCATCACCATTATCATGAACATCTTCATCATCATCACCATTATCATCATCATCAACATCTTCATCATCATTGTCATCTCTAGGTTCTTCATCAATATCTCCATCATCATCATCATCTTCTTCATCATCATCATCATCATCATCATCATCTTCATCACCATCACCATCATCATCAACATCTTCATCATCATCATCATCATCATCATCATCATCATCATCACCATCATCATCATCAACAACATCTTCATCATCATTGCCATCTCCCCCTTCCTCATCAACATCTCCATCATCATCATCTTCATCATCATCTTCATCACACGGTGGCTTCACTCA